>JAJOOR010024187.1:0-20806 GCA_036250505.1 Solanum acaule | reverse complement strand
TATTAGGATGTTGCGGGGTCTGTCCCAACATCCATCTCAGTATTTTAGAGGCTTCATAGACAGGCAATCAGTCAGCTAGTTTTGAGTCTCTTATCTATGTATATATGTAAATACTCTATTTTGAGACCGAGGTGCCTTTATGGCCAGATTTGTATCAGTTAAGTTGTCTTATGATTCTGCTTTGCATTAAGTATTTGTTGAGTTAGGTTTCCGCTGAGTTAAGAAAGCCAGGCCAAGGGTTCGCTTGGGGCCAGCAATGGTCTCCGAGTGCCGGTCCTGCCCAGGGTGTAGGCTCGGGGCGTGACACTTTCCTTTGTCACTCCTTACATAACAGTCAATTTCAGTGTCAGTCCCAAAATTCTCTTAGAACCCTTCTCAGTCTCTATTCCAATCGGTGACCCAGTTATAGCTTGACGGGTATACATAAATTGCTCTGTCATAGTCTTCTAGAAAGTTACCTCAGCAGATCTTGTAGAGTTTGAAATGGTAGACTTTGATATCATTTTAGGCATGGATTGGTTACATTCCTGTTATGCCTCAATCGATTGTAGAACTAGGACCATTCATTTTTAATTTCCAAGAGAACCAGTCTTGGAATGAAAGGGTAGTAGATTAGCGCCTATGGGTCGATTCATTTCTTACCTTAAGGCCAGAAAGATGATCTCTAAGGGGTATCTCTATCATCTAGTTCGGGTTAAGGATTCAAGCTCCGAAACCCCAACTCTTGAGTCAGTTCCAGTAGCTAATGCGTTCTCAGAAGTGTTTCGAAAAGATCTTCCCGGAGTTCCTCCGAAAGGGAAATCGAATTTGGAATTGATCTCACCCAGCCTATTTCTATTCCTCCTTACAGAATGGCTCCAGTTGAGCTTAAGGAATTAAAAGAGCAGTTGAAAGACCTTCTAGATAAGGGCTTTATCAGACCCAGTATTTCCCTATGGGGTGCAACAAAGTTGTTCGTGAAAAAGAAAGATGGTTCTCTCAGGATGTGCATTGGTTATAGACAGTTGAACAAAATCATAATCAAGAATAAGTTCCCTATCCCCAGGATTGATGACTTGTACACCCAACTTCAGGGTGCTAGTCTTTTTTCGAAGATAGACCTCAGTTCCAATTATCATCAACTCAGAGTCAGAGATAGTGACATTCCAAAAACAGCCTTCACAACTCGGTATGGTCGTTGTGAAATTGTATTTATGTCATTTGGACTAACCAATGATCCAACAACTTTTATGGATTTGATGAACGGGGTGTTCAAGCAGTATTTGGACTTGTTCGTTATCGTCTTTATTGATGATATCCTCATTTACTCTAGGAATGAGGAAGAACATGCGACTCATTTGAGGGTTGTCCTGCAAACTCTCAAAGATCTCCAATTATTTGCTAAGTTTAGAAAATGTGAGTTTTGGTTGAAATCTGTTACTTTCCTTGGGCATATTGTGTCTAGCAAAGGAATCTGAGTGGATTCTAAAAAAATAGAAGCAGTGAAACAATGGCCTAGATCAACCTCTCCTACAAATATCAGAAGTTTCTTGGGTTTGGCTGGTTATTAATGAAGGTTTATGGAAGGATTTTCATTCATAGCTTCTCTATTGACTAAGTTGACTCAGAAAAAGGTTAAGTTTCATTGGTCAGACGAGCGTGAGAAGATCTTCTCAAATCTAAAAAATAGGTTGACTACAACTCCTGTTTTGACTCTACCAAAGGGTTCAAATGGTTATGTTATCTATTGTGATATCTCCAGAGTCGGCCTAGGTTATGTGTTGATGTGGCAAGGTAAGGTTATAACCTATGCTTCTAGACAACTTAAGGTGCATGAGAAGAACTATCCGACTCATGACCTCAAGTTTGCAGCAGTGGTGTTTGCACTTAAGATTTAGAGACATTACTTGTATGATGTTTACGTAGATGTGTTCACAGACCATAAGAGCCTTCAATATGTGTTCACCCAGAAAGAGTTGAATTTTTGCTAGAGGAGATGGCTTGAGTTCTTTAAAGACTATGATATGAATATGCTTTACCATCCTGGTAAGGCCAATGTAGTAGGAAACACTCTTAGTAGACTATCTATGGGTAGTGTAGTACATGTTGAAGAAGAAAGAAATGAACTAGCAAAGGATGTTCATAGGCTTGCTCGCTTCGGAGTTCGCGTTATGAGCATATCAAATAGTGGTGCAACGGTTCAGAATGGGTCAGAATCTTCATTGATAGCGGAGGTTAAGGAAAAACAAGATAGTGATCCGATATTTCTTCAAGTGAAGGGTGCAGTTCATCAGCATAGAGTTGAGGATATTTCCCAAGGGGGAGATGGTGTGCTTCGGGGTCGATTATGTGTTCCTAAGGTGGGTGAGTTGAGACAACAGATTCTTGCAGAAGCCCATAACTCCAGGTATTCTATTCATCCAGGTGCCACTATGATGTACCGTGATATATGGGAAGTTTTTGGTGGAATGGCATGAAAAGGGATATAGCAGATTTTGTGGCTAACTGCCCTAATTGCCAGCAAGTGAATGTGGAACATCAGAAACCAGGAGGTATGACCCAAGAGATTAACATTCCTACATGGAAGTGGGAAGTGATCAACATGGACTTCATCACAGGTTTACCTTGTACTCGCAGACAACATGTCTCCATTTGGGTGATAGTTGACATAGTTACTTAGTCCGCGCACTTTTTGGCTGTCAAGACTATAAATTTGGTGGAGGTCTATGCTAAGCTTTACATTGATGAGATAGTCAGGTTGCGTGGGGTTCCTTTCTCTATCATCTCAGATAGAGGTCCCCAATTTACCTCTCATTTCTGGAAGTCATTTCAGAAAGGTCTTGGTACTTAGGTTAATCTTAGCACATCATTTCATCCACAAATAGATGGTGAGGCAGAGCGTACCATTCAGACCTTAGAGGACATGTTGAGAGCTTGCGTGGTTGGTTTCAATGGTAGTTGGAATGATCACCTTCCTCTTATAGAGTTCGCCTACAATAATTGTTACCATTCCAGCATTTAGATGGCCCCTTATGAGGAATTCAATGGGCGTAGATGTAGATCTCTAGTTGGTTGGTTTGAAGTAGGTGAAGAAGCCTTGCTAGGACCAGATTCGGTTCATGATGCCATGTAAAAAGTTCAGCTCATTAGATATAGACTTAAGACAACTCAGAGTCGCCAGAAGTCCTATGCAGATGTAAGGAGAAGGGACTTGGAGTGTCAATTTGATGATTGGGTTTTCCTTAAAGTTTCACCTATGAAGAGGGTGATGAGATTTGACAATAAAGGGAAGCTCAGTCCTAGATATGTAGGCCCCTACAAGATGTTGAAAAGAGTTGGTAAATTGGCTTATGAGTTAGAGTTGTCAGCAGAACTAGCAGCAGTGCATCTGGTCTTTCATATCTCTTTGTTGAAAAAGTGTGAGGGTGATCCAATATCTATAGTACCATTGGAAAGTGCAACTATAAATGATAGTCTCACTCATGAGGATGTGTCAGTTGAGATTCTTGATTGTCAGGTTCGAAAGCTGAGAAACAAAGAAGTCGCTTTTCAGTTAAGGTTTTGTGGAGGAGTCAGTCCGTGGAGGGAGCTACTTGGGAAGCAGAAGCAGCCATGAAGGCTAAGTATCCTCAGCTCTTTCTTTTGATTCCATTCCAACTTTAGGTAATAGTTCCTCTCCAGTGTTTCAGTTACTCATACATAGATTCAGTCTTAGTATCACGTTCCTTCAGTTTATACTTGCATTTTCAGCGTATTTGCATGTTCTTGGAACTTAGTTTAGTTAGAAATCAGTTTCTAATAATTAGTGGTAGGATTTGTAGGTCTTTCCCTCCATATCCAGCTAGTTTAGAATTCATTCGATGACGAATGTTCCCAAGGGGGAGATATTGTAACACCTCAGAAACCAAACTTAGAAAATGTAGAAGAAAAACACCAGAACCAGTGAACCACTATAGGGTTCACGGACAATGAGAGGGACCACGATTAGTTGACCTGCTCGTGAACTCAACACCTTTCCAGCAGAGGTGGACCACAGATCCCTTCACGGGTCGTGGACCACCTCACAGACCATACTGATGCTCATGGGGGCCAGGTAGAATCCACCAAGCCCAGATGTCAGACCACGGGACCCTTCACGGGCCGTGGTCCTGACGACGGACCGTGGTGGCGCCCGTGGAAGCTCGTCCCAGAAACTAGCAGCTACTATACGAAGGACCACGACTAGTGTGACGGTCCGTGGTCCCTTTGATTGTCCGTCGGAGGGGCCGTGGTCAGCTGCGTCAGACTTTTAAGTCAGGGGTCGTTTGGTCTTTTCCCTATGTGTTGGACGCCTAAACTACGCCGTTTAACCACTAAACTATGTAGTTTTGGTCAGTTTTAGCCTAGTGAATTAATTAGAACTTACCGTAATCGATCATTAACCAAAAACTCATCGATCTTAGAGAAAAACAGAGGGAGAAAGTCGAGCAACCCTTCAAAAAAACACAGCAAGATTTTCTTCAGTTCCAGCGCCGAAATCAAAAGAATTCTTTGTGAATTTCATCACCAGGTATGTGTGATTTCTCTAGTAGGTTCCTTTCACCCATTGGGTCCCTAGAATTTAGTCAAAGTCTTGATTCTCAATATCATGTTCAGACCTAGGGTTTCTCAAACCTTGTATAATTGTTGTGAATTAGTTGTTATAGTATCCTTCTCAGATTATCATTTCTTAGTATTGTTTTTGCGTAGATTCTTGCATAAACTCAGAACCCTAATTTTGTAGTCCTTTTAGTTCATGAATTACATTAGCTAGGACAGATAAACAAATATACATGCCTCAGTTTTTAAATGTCACATTATCGTAAATTAATGTTGCATTTTCAGATTTGCATGTCAGATTATTGAGATATCCAGTTACTTCAGTTTTGTTATAATTTACACATATTCAGTTAGAAGTAGGCTTTATACCGAGTTGGACTAGGGTCAGTCACCCTCATAGTCCCAAAACTACGTGCCCCCATAGGTTTATAAGTCCCCTTTGTGGGCATTAGGTTTAGAGATCACACCAGTCATGCCTTTATACCTCTGGCAGGGTATATTGGGTCCTCTCGATGGGGCGTATACATCGGACTCCATGTTTAGATCACGTGGTTTTATGTCGATTATTAGTAGCTCCCACAGTCACATTCTAGTGCATTGACCAGGTTACCAGTTATAGTTCAGTATTCAGTTTCAACATGTATAAACTTGGTCATTGCATTCAGTTAGTTCATGTTCAGTATTTTCAGTATAGTATCATGCTCATCTTATATCATTTCTTAGTTTTATGCTTTGTTCAGTTATGCATATTGTTCAGCTTTATTCTATCCTGCATGCTCAGTACCTTTCAAGTACTGACGCATACTCTGCGCTACAACGTCTCGTGATGTAGGTTCAGATCCTCAACATTTAGATCACGCATAGATTGGTTACCGATCTTCAACTCAACAATATCATTCGTGAGTCTTCATTCTCCGAGGACGACGTACATATTTCTTTTACTTTCAGTCTCTAGTTTCAGTTTTTGCTAGATTTAGCTGGGGTATGTCCAATCATCTCTATTTAGTTAGAGGCTTTATTTCAGATATAGTTAGATTCAGTTTTATCTTTGGAGTTTGATATTTCAGTTGTCATTAAACTCACAAATTATTTATTTTACATAGTAATGGGTATTCCCCATCATTTTGGTTATATGATGATTTAAGCTTCAACACAGTACTTTCTTACTTTAGTTTATCTAGTATGCTTATGATATATATGCTAGCTCAGGGTTAGCTTGGGGTCACTCGTGATCCTGGGTCTCGTGTTTACGCCCTGGGGTAGCTTCGGGGAGTGACATTTACTATGCAATGAAAATGAACTATCGAAGGAGGGATTCTTAATATATACTAATACAAATGATTGTAAGGAGAAATTTATGCTATTCAATGAAAATGAAAGATCAATTGGGGTGAATGTTGAGTATATATCAATACAAATGATTGAAACAATTTAAATTTCCTAATTAGGACATGAAGTTAATTAATTTGCTTCAATTTATTTGTCTTATTTGTTAGATTCTCATAAATTAGAATTTTGAAGACTGACAAGATGCATGGAACAAGTTGATTCAACATGAACTTGTGTTAACCTAATATGATTAGGAAAAGGTGAATATGACGGTAAATATAGGCGCAACCGTGTAAGAGTAGTTTAAAGTACTTCTAATTCCTATAAGGAATAGGAAAAATGTCAAACATATCAAGTTCAAGTCAAAGAAGGAAGGGTCTGCCAGTCTATATAAAGAGAAGGGTTTTCTGTAAAAAGACTTGTGCACTTACAAAGTGAGGAACATGCAAAACATGATTAGAGATTGAGAGAATCTTGTATTTATCTTGGAGTGGAGCGTAAGATAGATTGATATTATTATTATTCATATGATGTTTTAGTTAATTATTTTAATTACAAGTTGGTGCAACTTGTCGACCTTAGAAGACTTAAACCTTGGGTTTTCGTCTTAGGTATAGGAACTAGAGTTTATAATTCCTTAGATTACAGAGGTGTGTAATCGTTGTGTAGTTTGAAGTTCTAATTAATAAAAGCGAAGTTGTGAACTGCTGCGTTATTGACTTGCGCACTTATTTACTTCAAATTACTATATAATCAAGGAACATATAGTTAGCACATGTTCCTTAATAGAATAACAGAGGTCATAATTCCAACAAATGGTATAAGAGCGAGGTTATCTTAATCAAGAGTCTAAAATCTCAAGAAAAGATCACTATAAATTCTGCACCTTCTATTGGACATGGTCAAGGACAACATATCAACAGATCACAAATCACCCTTATTGTCACAACCCAAGTTAAGAACGTGACTGGCGCTAAGGGGAGAATCTTAAAGGAAGCCTTACCAAAATTCTACAAAAAATCAGGAAGAGTTTCTTTTGTTTCTAGGCCTATCTTGAATTTTCCTTGTTCAGAAAATCATAACACAACTAATAGAAACTATAAGCCACGACATAATATCCATCAATGATTTGATTTTCATACAATAAAACCAATTCATCTCCAAATATGTAAAAGAAATTCCAAACTAGTCACTTGACTACAATACGAAAGACTAATCATGACTAAAATAAAAGGAATGATGAATGGAGCGACTCGAAGAGTTTTAAAAAAACATAACAAACCAAGAGATCTCTTGCCACGCGAAGCAATGCGGGGCTCACCAGATGCTACCAAATCACACTCTCTAGTTAATGAAATCCTCCTCAATAACACCTGAGCTCTGTGTAAACACAATTAGCTAGGAGTGAGACATTAGCTCAGTGAGTAATAATACTTAAGCACAACCATTTTAACGAGGGACAAGTTAGAAAACATGCTAGTATAATAATCATAATGATGAAATAATGCTCTTTCAGAAACAATAACAATATTCAATCTTATTTGCCTCATACAAGCAACAACAAAGTAAATACTTAACAGTATACTCAAAAAAACATTTCCATATCAAAGGAGGTTTCCAAGGATGAATCATGTAATCAGTGTTGTAATACCCCGGAAACTAGTAAGTTGAACTAGCGAGTTCTAGAGCTTTTCGAAAGAGTTTTGGAGTGTGTTATGAGGATTAAAAATCACAAAACAAAATTCCCATACTTAGAATGGAGGTTTAAGGGTTAGGGTGTCAAGGTACGACCCCCCAAAGACCACCCAAGGGGTCCTTGAGGAGGACCCTTAAAACAGCCCAAAAGCTATCAAAAACAGCTTGGTCCATGGATGGGTACCCACGAGCCATGGGTGGACCCACGCCCCGTAGGTGGGGGTCATGGGTCGAGGCTTGACCTCCCCTGATCTCCCTACTTCCATTAAGGAACCACGAGACGACCAGTACCGCTCTTCAACCCACCCATGGTCCGTGGGTGGGGGTTCCGTAGGTCCAAACAATTTTTAAGATTTTAGTTTTAGTTAGGGGTTTAAGGAATTTATTAAGTAATTAGTTAGGGGTTAAGGAGGTCGGTTAATGAGTTATTAAACCACCTATAATTACCTAATAAGACCCTAAAGTAACTCAATTAATTCATTCATCTAAGAACCCACTTTCTCTCAAGGAATTCTCTCTCTAGAAGAAAAGAAGAAAAAGAAGAAGAAGAAGAAGAAGAGAAGGAGTCTAGGTCGAAATTCACCATTGAAGCAAGATTTATTTAGGGCTTTGGATCAAGGTATGTTAGCTTAATCATCTATGGGTTCTTCCACCCATAGAGCCCCCTACTTTTCCCCCCCAATTGTGAAGTAAAAAACCCAATCTAGCTAGGGTTTCCTTCAACATTGTGGGTAGGGCTTAGGTATGATTCCAATCTAGTGGATAATACCTAATTATGATTGTATTAACATTTAATTGTGATATTAAGATGAATTCATGTGATTTCTATGGTAAACCCTAGTATATATGATGAATGTGATATCTTGTGGGTTTATGCCATTAGAGGTGAAATTGAAGGTTCATAGGTGATGTTCTTAAACCAATGTCATGTGTAGTAATTGTTCAAGATTAGGAATACCTAGACATGAATTGAACTAGACTCTATACTACATGATTGATCTTGAATTGTAAAGTTGGAATTGAATCTTTAGGATGAATTGTGGCTAGGATCACCTAGTAATGAAGATTATGATTGAATGCCTTGTAATCTAGGTTCATAATATGTTTCTATGATGTAGAGTTATTGAGAATGAAGACTCATAGTTGTGAATGTTGATCACTAGGGCTTTAGAGTGAAGCTTATATGATTAACTATAGTTGCTAAGGCTTTGATAGTAAAATATATAGGTGAATACAAAGTCAATGAATAGATTTGTGATGAAAGATCTTTACCTACCTAATTCACCTTATGAATCGTCGATGGTAGGAGGTGATAGAATCATTTAAGTCATATTGATATGCTTGCCTAATGTAGAACTCTAACATGATGTTAGGCAAGAAGATGAACATAAAATGAAAGACTTCTCACATAGGAATAGTTCTAGGGTTGAAGGGCATCTCTTACCTAATTTAACCTAAGGCTATAGGGCCTTTATACCTAGGTCATGGATGGTGATAATTGCACACATATCGTGTAAAAGAGGTATTAGCATTGATTGGTTTTCAAGGACATGTTTCCATAAACTTAAGTCAAAGTAAAGACTTAATGATTATCTTATGGGATTAAGGCCTAGCACCGGGTGTATATTGAAATGAGATGGAAACTCCCAACTAGTTGATTTTGCGCTTCTATGGAGGTTCCCACCTAGTTGAGTTTGGGCTTCCAACATGGGATATCTCACCTAGAAGAGTCCGGATTTACCAAAGTTTGTCTCATGAGATGGAACCCTTAACCTAGAGTAGTTTTGGGTTTCTAGTAGGAAAGTGAGCTAGTGGATCCAACTAAGCCAATAAATCGGTTCTACCTTAGGCAAGTGGACCAACCCTTAATGGTATGGGTAACACCTTGAAGAGATCATGTGATAGATAATATGTTATCTTGTCAGTTAAGGCTATATTCCAATGCAAACAAGATTAGTAATGAACTAAGATTATGCTCAATGAAGCATCTCCTAGAGTTCAAACCTTATGGTCTAAGATTATTCAAAAATTAACATCTCCTATAGTCCAATACAAGTAATGGTCTAAGATTGTGCTTGAAGGAGCATCTCCTAGAGATCAAACTTAATGAACTAAGATTATGCTTGTGGAAGCATCTCCTAAAGTTCAACCTTAGTGAACTAAGATTAGGCTTTAAGTAGCATTTCCTAGAGTTGAAGCTTGATGAACTAAGATGTACTTAATGTAGTATATCCTAGGGTTCGAAGTAATAAGGAACTAAGATAGGCTTAGTGAAATACCTCATAATGTTCCTAAGTATAAATGGACTTAGACATACTTAAGGTAGTATCTCATAGGGTCCATGTAAATAATGAATCTAGACATGCTAAAAGAATTATCTCATAGGGTTCAACCTAATAATGAACTTAGATGTGCTTAATGTAGCATCTCCTAGAGTTCCAACATGATGAACTAAGATGTACCTAGTATAGTATCTCTTAGGGTTCAAAACAATGAGGAACTAAGATAAACTTATTAAAAGGTCTCCTAGTGTTCCTATGCTTTCAAAAAGGGGCTAATCCCTAATTATGGGACATGGGTATGATGACCTAAAGAAGTACATAGTATGAGGGGTAGTATGGGATGCCACTCATGCATTGCACAAGTATGACTTAAGGCTGCCTTATGAGTTTTGTCTTACATGAGTTATGCTTGGATAGGATTGTGCTATAGATGCCTTCTATGATGTGATTGACTATAGGTGATAGTTCCCTTGTCTACATGAAGTAAGCTAAGAATGAGACCAAAGTAGGGTAAATATGACTAGGATGAATTTAAGGTTATGCTTAGTGTGGAGGGTATTATGTGATGCCTTTCATGCATTGCACAAGTGTTCTTTGAGGTTACTTAGGAGTATGGTTCCCTTATGGTAGAAAGGCTTAAGACTTGACCATGTATATAGACTATTATTAAGATGACCAAAAAGGGATACTTGGCTTGGGTTGTATTATGGGATGCTATTCATGCTTTGCACATATATGCTTTTGAGGTTACTTCAGAATGGTGCTATTATAGTATAGATGACTAAGAGTCAAAATATTCTCATATGATGCTTATGTTGGAGACTTTCCTTATTATGATGATATTGTCTCTTATGCTTATGATTTATGTTCATTAAGTATTTCATATGATTTTGGATTATGTCTTATATTGACTAACCCTTGTCTTATGCTCGTATGATTATGCTAGCTAACATATTTAGTACATTTTGTATTAACACATACTTTGCCTACATTCTAATCAAATGTATGGTTTGGAGACTTGACTGCTATCTTGAAGCTAGGTTTCTAAGGAGCTAAGGAGTTGAAGATCTTGGTTAGTCCTCATAGCTTCGAGGAAAACACCCACCATTTCCTTTATGTATTTATTTCATGTTTTGAGACTATTATATTGGCTGTGTCCCAAGAGTTTATGCTAAAGTTGTAATAGATGGTTTGAGACAAAGTATATAAAGACTTCCACTTGCTTTTATGAAAATGGCTTCGATTGTAAATAGTTTTAAATTTTTCGTACTTTAATATTATCTTATGTTCATGATATGCTAAGGCTTGTATGAGACCCCTTCGGGGTCAAGTACGCCATGTTACTTCTAAGGTATACCCATGGTCCTGACAAACTTGGTGATTAGAGCACAATGTTTAGAATGGTTCTAGGATTGTCTGAAACCATGTCTAGTAGAGTCTTGTTCATAAATGTGAAGCACGTCACATTTATGAATAGGAGGCTATTGGATGTTTAGTAAATCTCACTTCTTCATTCTCTAAGTCATGCCATAGAGTTTGGCTTTAGTAGGCCTTTCTTCTAATCCATGCCCGTTGTTTTCAGGGTTTGACTTATAAAAGGGGAAATATTAGGAGAGGTGAGGAAGGCAATGAGGAGCAAGAGGTTCTTACCCAAGGTCCTCAAGAGCCACAAGTTCCTCAAGCTCCTAATGATGAGGGGGCTTTGACAAATGCGGAAATAAGGACGACTATCCAAACATCGACTCAAGCCATGACGGTTCAAGCTCAAGCCATTACAACTCAAGCCCAAGATATAACAGATCAAGTCAATAGGGATGCTAGAGTTCATGTGAACCCTAATGTGAGCACCGTGACCTTAAGGTTGAGAGACTTTACAAGAATGAGCCCTCATATGTTCATTGGTTCCAAAGTGGGTGAAGATCCTCAAGACTTTGGGAAGAGGTTTACAAGATAATAGATGCCATGGGGGTGACTTCTATAGAGAAAGCGGAGCTAGCCTCTTATCAATTGAAGGATGTGGCCCAAGTATGGTATACTCAATGGAAGAGGAATAGGCCGGTAGAGGCGGGTCCCATAGATTGAGAGGTGTTCAAGAAAATATTTCTTGATAGGTTCTTTCCTCGAGAGATGAGGGAAGTTAAGGTATAAGAATTTATCAACCTTCGTCAAGGAGGTATGAGTGTGCAATAATATTCCCTAAAATTTACTAAGTTGTCCAAGTATGCTCCGTCTTTGGTGGCGGATTCTAGGGATGAGATGAATAGGTTTGTGACGGGTGTGTCTAGATTGGTAAAGAAAGAATGCTTTTCGGCAATGCTTCATGATAACATGGATATATCCCGTATTATGGTGTATGCTTAACAAATGGAGGATGATAATCTCCAAGACAAGAATAGGGAAGTGAAGAGACCTAGAACCGATGATGGGGATTTCTCCAATGCTAGATCTGATGGATATGGTCAACCTAGGACCCAACAAAAACTTTCCGCATTATGGTGAGTGTCTAGCTGGAAAGGAGGGGTGCTATGGTTGTGGTAATGAGGGTCACAGGAAGAGAGATTGTCCAATCCTCAGGGCTAAAGGGAGGGAGGCCAAGCCCAATGCTCCCAAGTAAGCCTAGGTTCTAAGTTCTCCAAACTAGTGGTGATCAAGAGTGACCTTCTTATATGGCTACGGGTATGTTTTCAAGCTTTATTTGATTCCGATATTGTTTGGTCTTTTGTGGCTTGATATGCTAGACCTTGAAGTTGTCTTTAGTATGAATGATGTTTAGAAGAGTTTGTGTAGGCTTACTCCCAAAGGGGGAGATAATGTGCCTATCTAGTAGGGTAGGGTTATTGTGTGTTTATGAGTTGCCATGATTTCCTTAGATGCATGTTCATGAAAATGCTTAGATCTTGTTAGAAATGACTTATATGCATTGTTTTCCTCATGTTGTAGTGTATTTGAGTAGATTTGCATATAGACTTCATGAGATGAATTATGAGCATGCCTTAGTTTTGGGAGTTGAAAGATTCCTACTTGAATAAATGCTTTTTGAGAGTAAATTTCATTTAGGCTCCATTAGTGTATATTGAGCATGTTTTAGTTAGGAGATGTTAGTTACTCCTTGGGAATGAGTAAATAAAGAATTTCATGCATTTTGGGTTGGTAGATGTATTTCCTACTCCCTTGTGTTGCATTGAATATGTTTAGTTTGGATTATAGTTTTCTTCCTTTCTTCCTTGGTTAATGTGAATTTAGATGAATTTCATGCATGATGGGCTGCTAGTCTAGAGTTGTAACTTTAAGAAGTGTTTAGAATCGTCATTTGAGGACGAATGATCACAAGGGGGAGATAATGACTAGTAAGTTGAACTAGAGAGTTCTAGAGATTTTCGTAAGAGTTTTGGAGTGTGTTATGAGGATTAAAAATCACAAAAATTATTCCCGTACTTAGAATGAAGGCTTAAGGGTTAGGGCATCAATGTACGACCCCCCAAGGACCACCCAAGGGGTCCTTGAGGAGGACCCTTAAAACAGCCCAAAAGCTGTCAAAAACAGCTTGGTCCACGGATGGGCACCCACAAGCCGTGGGCGGACCCACACCCCGTAGGTGGGGGTCATGGGTCGAGGCTTGAACTCCCCTAATCTCCCTAGTTCCATTAAGGAACTACGAGCCAACCAGTACAGCACGTCAACCCACCCACGGTCCGTGGGTGGGGGTTCCGTAGGTCCAAACAGTTTTTAAGATTTTAGTTTTAGTTAGGGGTTTAAGGAATTTATTAAGTAATTAGTTAGGGTTTAGGGAGGTCGGTTAATGAGTTATTAAACCACCTATAAATACCTAATAAGATCCTAAAGTAACCCAATTAATTAATTCATCTAAGAACCCACTTCCTCTCAAGAAATTCTCTCTCTAGAAGCGAAGAAGAAGAAGAAGAAGAAGAAGAAGAAGAAGAAGAAAAGGAGTCTAGGTCTAAATTCACCATTGAAGAAAGCTTTCTTTAGGGATTTGGATCAAGGTATGTTAGCTTAATCATCTATGGGTTATTCCACCCATAGAGCCCCCTAGTGTTTCCCCAAATTGTGAAGTCAAAAACCCAATCTAGCTAGGGTTTCCTTCTACATTGTCGGTAGGGTTTAGGTCCAATCTAGTGGATAATACCTAATTATGATTGTATTAACATTGAATTGTGATATTATGATGAATTCATGTGATTTCTATGGTAAACCCTAGTATATATGATGAATGTGATATCTTGTGGGTTTATGCCATTAGAGGTGAAATTGAAGGTTCATAGGTGATCTTCTTAAACCTATGTCATGTGTAGTAATTATTCAAGATTAGGAATACCTAGACATGAATTGAATTAGACTCTATACTACATGATTGATCTTGAATTGTAAAGTTGGAATTGAACCTTTAGGATGAATTCTGGCTAGGATCACCTAGTAATGAAGATTGTGATTGAATGCCTTGTAATCTAGGTTCATAATATGTTTCTATTATGTAGAGTTATTGAGAATGAAGACTCATAGTTGTGAATGTTGATCACTAGGGATTTAGAGTGAAGCTAATATGATTAACTATAGATGCTAAGGCTTTGAGAGTAAAATCTACATGTGAATTAAAAGCCAATGAATAGAAGTGTGATGAAAGATCTTTACCTACCTAATTCACCTTATGAATCATAGATGGTAGGAGGTGATAGAATCAGTTAAGTCATGATGATATCCTTGTCTAATATAGAACTCTAGACATGATGTTAGGCAAGAAGATGAACTTAACATGAAAAACTTCGCACATAGTAATGGTTCTAGGGTTAAAGGGCATCTCTTACCTAATTGAACCTAAGGCTATAGGGCATTTATACCTAGGTCATGGATAGTGATAGTTGCTCACACATGGTTTAAAAGAGGTATTAGCATGGGTTGGTTGTCAAGGACATGTTTTCATAAACTTGAGTCAAAGTAGAGACTTAATGATTATCTTATGGGATTAAGGCCTAGCACTGAGTGGATATTGAAATGAGATGGAAGTTTCCACCTAGTTCAGTTTGGGATTCTATGGAGGTTCCCACCTAGTTGAGTTTGGGCTTCCAACGTGGGATCTCTCATGTAGAAGAGTCTGGATTTCCCAAAGTGTGTTTTATGAGATGTAAGCCTTCACCTAGAGGAGTTTTGGGTTTCTAGTAACAATCTTCGTATCCCATAACTACGTGGTCCCTAGGAAAGTTACCTAGTGATCTAACTAAGCTAACAAACCGGTTCTACCTTAGGCAAGTGGACCAACCCTTGATGGTGTGGGTAACACCTTGAAGAGATCATGTGATCGCTAATATGTTCTCATGTCGGTTAAGGCTATATCCCAATGTAAACAAGATTAGTAATGAACTAAGATTATGCTCAATGGAGCATCTCCTAGAGTTCAAACTTCATGGGCTAAGATTATGCATAAAGTAGCATCTCCTAGAGTCCAATACAAGTAATGGTCTAAGATTGTGCTTGAAGGAGCATCTCCTAGAGATCAAACTTAATGAACTCAGATTATGCTTATGGAAGCATCTCCTAGAGTTCAACCTTAGTGAACTAAGATTATGCTTTAAGTAGCATTTCCTAGAGTTCAAGCTTGATGAACTAAGATGTACTTAATGTAGTATATCCTAGGGTTCGAAGTAATAAGGAACTAAAATAGGCTTAGTGAAGTACCTCATAGTGTTCCTGAGTATAAATGGACTTAGACATACTTAAGGTAGTATCTCATAGGGTCCATGTAAATAATGAAGCTAGACGTGCTAAAAGAGGTATCTCATAGGGTTCAACCTAATAATGAACTTAGATGTGCTTAATGTAGTATCTCCTAGAGTTCCAACATGATGAGCTAAGATGTACCTAGTATAGTATCTCTTAGGGTTCAAAACAATGAGTAACTAAGATAAACTTATTAAAAGGTCTCCTAGTGTTCCTATGCTTTCAAAAAGGGGCTAATCCCTAATTATGGGACATGGGTATGATGACCTAAAGAAGTACATAGTATGAGGGGTAGTATGGGATGTCACTCATGCATTGCACAAGTATGACTTAAGGTTACCTTATGAGTGTTGTCTTACATGAGTTATGCTTAGATAGGATTGTGCTATAGATGCCTTCCAAGATGTGATTGCCTAAAGGTGATAGTTCCCTTGTCTATATGAAGTAAGCCAAGAATGAGACCAAAGGAGGGTAAATATGACTAAGATGACTTTAAGGTTATGCTTAGTGTGGAGGGTATTATGGGATGCTTTTCATGCATATGCACAAGTGTGCTTTGAGGTTACTTAGGAGTATGGTTCCCTTATGGTAGAAAGGCTTAAGACTTGACCATGTATATAGATTATGATTAAGATGACCAAAAAGGGATACTTGTCTTGGGTGGTATTATGGGATGCTATTCATGCTTTGCACATGTATGCTTTTGAGGTTACTTGAGAATGGTGCTATTATGGTATAGTTGACTAAGAGTCAAATTATGCTTTTATGATTCTTATGTTGGAGACTTTGCTTATTATGATGATATTGTGTCTTATGCTTATGATTTATGTTCATGAAGTATTTCATATGATTTTAGATTATGTCTTATATTGACTAACCCTTGTCTTATGCTCGTATGATTATGCTAGCTAACATATTTAGTACATTTTGTACTAATGCATACTTTGCCTACATTCTAATCAAATGTAGGGTTTGGAGACTTGAGTACTATATTGAAGCTAGGTTTCTAAGGAGCTAAGGAGTTGAATATCTTGGTGAGTCCTCATAGCTTCGAGGGCATCACCCACCATTTCCTTTATGTCTTTATTTCATGTTTTGAAACTATTGTATGGACTGTGTCCCAAGTGTTTATTCTAAAGTTGTAATATATGGTTTGAGACAAAGTATAGAAAGACTTCCTCTTGCTTTTATGAAAGTGTTTTCGATTGTAAATTTTTTTAAATTTTTGGTATTTTCTACTATCTTATGTTCATGATATTCTAAGGGCTTGTATGAGACCCCTTCGGGGTCAAGTATGCCATGCTACTTCTAGGGTATACCCATGGGTCGTGACAAGTGTAGTTTTCTCTTTAAGAAGTAACCAATAACACTGAACTCCTCATAAAGTAGTTAAATATTCATATTAGTAGATCCCTACTCGAGGGATATCAATAACAGTATACAAGTTCTACCTTCCCACTAGCAAGGGCTTTATCAATAATCTGTAACTACAAGGTGCACCAGGTCTAACAAACCCGCGGTTAGCTACGGGATTGATCAAGGTTTACTCCTATTTATACTTTTCTTGTAATCAGTAGAAGCATTTCAAAATTGAATAGAGCATTTAAATCTTATCAAATGATATCATTTCAAATTTTAACACTCACCTGTTAAAACACTATTTCTCAAATAAGTGTAAAAACTTTCAATAACAATAATCTTATATTGTAAGAATGAGATCATCTCAAATAATCTTTTCAGTATCATATCAAGTAAAAGACTTGTCCCACATGCAAGTTCAAAACATTCGGTAACACATTTACTTTATAGACCGTGTAAAAATCATGAAATTTATGAAATACAAATTATGGTAAGATTACTACTCAGAATACTCAGGCTGAAATAACAAGCTCGTCACTCTAGTAATCCATATGAATTCCATTGGTCAATCTATAATCACATCATATCGGTCTGATGTTAAAATCTCGTTTAAGCTAATTCATAATAAATGTAGAATAACCAACCCTTGAGTTTTCATGATTAATTCTTTATTCATCAAATCATATCTATTCATGCTATGAATAAATTAATAAATTCATATACTTAGCAATTTCAACCTACTTACAATTTGTTCATCCCATTCCTTACCGAGAAGTATACCAAACTAGTGCTTAAGACCAAGAAACAACCCACTGCCAATTGATTTCTAACGATATAAAAATTATCTTTGTACCCAAAAACAAAAATCCATAATCATAAGAAGATAAATCAAGTAAAATTTAGTAACCAAAGATTGAACTTTCTGCAGCATGAGGTATTCTACTTGGAAGCAAGTGTGGAGTTCCAATTTCTTTAAAAGATCTCTCAATACTCGATCAATCTGATGCTATAATTAGTTATCAGCTACTATTGTGCTGCTCAATTATTAGCCTCTAGTAATTAGATTTCAACACTTAAAGTAAATGACCTAAACCAATAATCTTGGAGAGGTTGTAAAAGAATGAAAAACAACAAAGATTTACCTCAACCCGCTAAAATCTACATGTACGCCCTTTTCCTTTGTGTATGCCCCTCCCTTACACTTCCACTTTTTCTTCTCTATCATTGTCTATTCGATCTTGTTAAAACAAAAAAAGATTTATCTTTGTTCTCTTTTTTTTTCTTCCAGTCACTGACCCCTATCCCTATTCCCCCTTTCTTTATTTTCTTTTGATTGTTGTCAAACACAACTTTCCAAATAGGGTTTTAGCCCAAATTTTATTTTAAAGCAACTCCATTTGGTCAAAACAACAACCAACTAGCTTATTTCTTTTTGAAACAGTACCAAATGACATATATGCCCTTATTTTTTTAATATAGGGTATTACATTCTCCCTACCTTATGAAATTCGTCCTCGAATTTAAAGTAAGTGTGTACCTATAGACTGAAACAAGAGAGGATACTAGACTCGCATAACATTTTCCAACTCCTAAGTAGCTTCTTCAATTGTATGGCTTCTCCATAAGACTTTCACAGACCTTACTTGTTTGTCCACAATAGCCACATGTTCCTCTTCATACGTTAAGTTCTCATCGATCGGTATAGTCAGTGCTTCAAGTACATGAGAGGAGTCTGATATATACTTCCTTAACATAGAAACATGGAACACTGGATGGATGAAGGACATATCAGGAGGAAGTGCTAAACGATACGTCACTCCTCCTACACGGTCAACTATCTCATATGGTGTTATCTATCTCGAGCTCAATTTACATTCTCTTCTTCTTTGTCTTACATAACTTTGCACCTTCCTTAGAGGAACTCGTAGAGAAGATTCAATATCCAAATATGCACTCTAAATGTCATTTTCTTTTATATGTAAAATAAAAACTTTCATCTATTGGAACTACTATCAACAACTTTTGTCTTATTAACTGGACCTTGTCAAAAGCTTCCTATACCGAGTCTAATCTCAAATTCTAATACGTTATCCTCGTCAACTTTAGACTATTTGGTGGGGAAACAACATCACCTATTATATACGGCTCTATATAGAGTCTTTTGAAAGCTTAACTGATAGTTATTAATGTAGTCAAATTTTGCTATTGATAAGTAAACATCAAACTACATTTACAATCAAGAGTACAAGATTTTAACACATCCTCTAAGATTTGTACAGTATGCTTAGAATTCCTGTATGTCTACAACTGAAATGCAATACTAAGATCTATTCGTGTACCCAATATTTCTTGAAGTAAACAGTGATACTTGGTCCAATATGATGGACACGGGAACTCATGGGGTCCTAACATTTTTGTTTGTGTAAATTTCTTTTGCAGATGTTCTCCATTTCATCACGTTTTTGAACAGTAAGAAGTTTGCTTATTTTGTAAGCCGATCTATAAACACCCACACGGGTCCAACCTCCAAGGTTTCGTGGTAGCTTGGTCATAAGATCAATAGTAACTCTTTTCAATTTCCATCCTTGAATCTTAAATTGTAATAGTAGTCATATTAGTTGTTTATACTCATCTTTAATGAAGTTAGCAATATTATTATTTATAGGCTTAAGTTATATACGGCCCCTTAAAGTTGTCCTCATATTTCAGTTAGACACCTTAACTTAGGTTAGTACCTATTGAACACTTTAATCTTAACAAATTTATATCTATGAAACACAAAATGAAAATTTGTTGAAAGATAGAGGTGCGTGTGTCTCAAACACAAATACATAGCAAATAGACCAATAAAATGATGACACATGGCAATCAGATAAAAAATAATTAAAAAAAACAACAAATTGTTTTCAATCAACCCACGCCCACCCCTACCCCCGCCCCCACCCCTCTTCTTCTTCGTCAAAATCTGCTGCCATTTCAAAGATTTTCACCCATTTTGGATTTATTTTCTTTAATCACTTACTATCATAAATATCTAAAAAAGAATAACGACTTTTGCTGAAAAAATAATCAATTCATATTATTTTTATCAAAAAAAATGGAGCTTTGCTAGAGTATTTGAGATTTAGATCGATATAATAACTTTAAAAAAATGAAGGTAAAAAGCAAAAGAAGAACAAAAAAGGGTTAGAGAAAGAGAGGCAGACGTACGTAAATGATGGTTGCAGTGAAGAAGTGAAGAAGAAGACAGGGTTTTTCGATTTTATTTTTATTATCTTTTTTTTAAAAATTAATTAAGTAAATAAGTTGGAAAACAAAAAAAAAAAGAAAAAAGATTTTTAATTGCTATACGCGCTCAAGGAGTGTGGAACACACGTTTTTTGCCATGTCAACATTTTGTGTCTAATAAGAATGATTTTTAAATAAATAAGGTGTTTAATAGGTACAAGCCCTAGTTGATGTGTCCAAGTGAAATATGCGGACAACTTTAAGTGGCCGTAGATGACTTAAGCCTTATTTATAAGTTTCCATCAATACACGTGCTTTAGGTGTCGTAGAAGATCTAGGATCTACAATGTATTAAGAGTTATAACTTCATGGAGAATAACCTCTCTCACATCATCTATGTTCGATCGTCATAATCAGCCAATTATTCCAAAAGCGACATGTCACGACCCGGGAGCACCCCCTAGTCGTAACCGGCGTACTCGACCTCGAAGAGGTCTAATACAAGCCTCTTAGCATTCATTCATTGCATAGACACCAAAACCATAAGGAATTAAAAACTTTCTTCACACATGAAGATACTTTCAATAAATAGCAAGCGGAAGACTTTCTAGACTTTATACAAT
>JAJOOR010024186.1:0-18485 GCA_036250505.1 Solanum acaule | reverse complement strand
CAAACCAGAAACACAAAACTTCTGCCTCTTCCTTACCGAGATTGGAAAACCTCGTTGAGGGTGCAGCCCAATCCTGAGCAAGAACTGATGCTTTTCGATGTTCTTCTTCATCAGTGTGTGAAGATCCTATGGATTCGTCCAGTGAAAGCCGTGATAGTTCCTCCTGAAGAGCATGGGCAATTACCTCATCATTCTCCACGTTAATATGCATAGGCTCAGCATAACCTTCTCTTGCATACCCAAGCTGAGAAAAATCTGTGTCATATTGAGTAACAGTTCCGAGAGAACCACCATTGTTTATACCACAAACATCAATAAGGTGAAGATTCCACCTCACTACGTCAGGATCTAGCTCATAAAGAGTCATAAATTCCTGCAAATCAACAAACAATTGAGTCAATAAATCTCTTCCCAAAAGATTTCATTATCAACTACATAACTGAACAAACGAACCTTTGAATTTGAATTGGAGATAGATATAAAAAAAAAAAATCAAACTTGCGAGAGAAAACGAAAACAATCGAAGCGTGAAATCAGAAAGATTGAATCAGAAATATTCTTTGAATGGAAAAGGTAAAGGAAAAAAGGGCCGAATTTCCGCACTACCTAATCTTCCGTCTTTCCTCTGAAACTGATTTTTTGGCAGAAAAAAAAAAAACGAAGTTGCGCCGCCAATCGACACGTGGATAAAAGAAATGGTGCGGACGCTTTTTTAGTTTTGTATCGTCACTAGGGGTGGGCGTCGGTTCTTCGGTTTGGTTTATTCAAATTTCGGTTTGGTTCTTCGGTATTCGGTTTTAGAAAAGTGTGCACCATATTTCAAATCAAACTAAATCGGTTCGATTCGATTTAGTTCGGTGTTTATAAATCGATTTTTCGGTGTCAACAAAAATAAAGAGAGAATATGATAAAGTAACAATTGTTATTCACTTCAAACTTCAGAGTAACAACTAACTGTCTAACAATAAAAAGTAAGAACATCAATTTGTTGTTCTCACTTCAAAGTAACAACATAAAATGATAAAATCATAAAGTAGAAAGTAGAAACACCAAGTTGCTGCTCAAACTTGAATTAAATTGAGTTTTGTTTAGTTTAGACTTTAGGTCTTTAGGGTTTACTATTTTGTTATTTAGATTTTTGTTATTTAAGTTTAGGATCTAAATATAAAAATTGAAATGGGCCTAGTAAAGTTAAAAATTAAGTAATATAATAAATACTTTTAAATTTATTTAATAAAACTTCGGTTCTTCGGTGCACCGTAGTTTCAGGACCCGTACACCAAACTCCGAACCGAAGTTCCGAAAAAAAAAACCGACACCGAACTAAAACACCAAAGAACCGACACCGAAGAACCGAATTTTTTCGGTTCGGTTCGGTTTTTCGGTATTTATGCCCACCCCTAATCGTCACGTTTCAAAGTTTCAAAAATCACAAAATTAATTTATTTGTATTGAATTATCGGATATATTATTGGTGAATCAATTAATATTTTATAATTAATGACTTATTAATATGGCGTGAATTTACTCAAATTTTTTTATTAAATAAATATTAACTTGTTAAGAGTTATTCTACTTTGTTTAACTAAAATATGTAAACGAATATATAATATATTAATTAATTAGAAACCCTAGCTTATTTAATATTATGCCATAATTTTCTATAAAGCTTATTTAATTTTCTATAAAGCTTATTTAATTTTCTATTATATTTATTAATATATAACTAATTTACTATTCTTAACTTTTTTTTTTTGCTTAATACTATTCTAGTTATACTAACCCTAAGTAAAACTAGAGAGTAACTTGTAGAGAGTAGAGCTAAACAACGGCAAAACAAAGGGCGCCTTATTTTTCTGACTTCTTAATCCTTCTTGGCTATCTGAGGCAACAACAAGTGTAAGACTTAAGTGGGGGTGTTTATGTGTCGGTTTAGGTTGATTAGTAGTTAAAATTAAAATTAAATCAATTAAATCGGTTTTTAAATTATCAATATCAAATCAAACCAAATATAAGATATATTTATCGGTTTGGTTATTGTCGGTTTTGGTTTGGTTTGATTCGGTTATTCGGTTATTAACCATACAGAATTTTTTTTATATAAAAAAGATTCATTCAAAAGAGGGAAAAAGGACAACAATTCATTCAAAACGAAAAATATTTAGAACGACTAACATTACGGAACCTTCGATCACTTTATTTACTGTGAATAATGATTCAAAATTCGCCATTTTGGCTAGGGGTGTGCTTCGATCTGTTCGGTTAAGTTTAATCTATTATCGGTTCGATTTTTTATTTTTAAATACGCCAAAATAACCAAACCAATAAGATATTTTTATCGGATTATTGATTTTGATCCTTAACGATTCGATTTTCGATTTAACCAATAAGAAAAATGCTTATAAAACAAATATATGACTTCTCTAATAAATTTAATGCGACACGACAAGAATGTAACTTTACAAATGCTCATAAAATAGAAACAATAATAACTAATATGAAAATAAATATACAAGTTTAATACAAAGAGAAAAAAGAGGAATAAGGTTCTTATTTTAAGCTTTGACGTTTTGTATAATGTAAAGTTGTGAACTCAAAGTCACTGTGAGGTGTGAATTGAAGGCTAAAGGGAAAAGACAATAACTAGTAAGGTATTGAGATTAATATTTATGTACAGATAAAAGTAGTAAATTACTACCGTCTTAATGGATTGTCAATTTACCCAATATTAAAAATCAATATAGAACCAACAACCCAATATTTTTTTAACAAAACCATAAAAACAGTTAACCCAATAGTAATAACCCAATAACACTTTTTCGGTTCAATTTATCGGTCAGTTCAATTTTTACACACCCCCAATTCTGACCTAGAAGGAAGAGACAATGACATTCCTAGTCCCACCAAGAATTCCCATAGACAATCATATACATGAAACCAATAAGATAAATATTCTAATCTTGAACCTTTTTGCTTCCATAAATAAATTATAAATGTTGATGAAAACATATATAAGGTATTTAAAATTATTTATAAAAATAATATAATATGCATGTATAATAATAATAAAATATATGCATATAATTTATTGGTTCGGTCCGATTATTTCTTCATTTTTTAACAAAATCAAAACCAAACCAAATACTATCATTTTTTAAAAATCTAAAACCAAATCAAATCCAAACCCAGATAAAATTGATTTATTTAATCGGTTTGGCTTGACTTTTCAGTTTGGATTGGTTTTTCATCCAAACCGTGAACACCCCTAGACTTAAATGTATTTAGCTGTCACAATCCAAAGTACACCATAGATGTAATATGTCATATAAGACCCTGAGAGGCCCTACACAATCCACTTGGCATACATATATACAACATAATAGAGAAAAGCAATAAATCTCATAAGAAATAAAGAGTTTGACATATAAGCGGAAGTACAACAAAGTCTTGACAAGCTAGCTATTACATCAAAAGGAGTAGTCGGGATGTAACCCGTACACCACATACAAAGTATGAAAACTGAAAACATAAGAAAAGCAATAAATGTGACAATGTCCTCAAAGTATGGGGACTCACCAAGTCATCAATCTCTATGATGATCAACTAGCCACGAATGGTAGGAGAGGAGTCGTCACGCCCTACATTAGTGGACAATGTAAGCACAAGTATGCATTAGTACATGGAATGTACTAAGTATGAGGAGAATGCAGTAAAACATGAGACATGATCATAAGGAGACATAATCGAAAACATGATATGCATAACCAAGCTAGCATAGTAAAAACCTTCAAATAGGATCATAACCATAATCATAAATATGGTAAATGCATCTTGAAATCATAAGGAAAGCTTCATAAAACATTTTGAAGGTAACTTAGTTCATTTTGTAGGATATTAGCTTTAACCGATAATAAATCATGCGAGCTATACACGAAATCCGATGTCACTCCCACATCAAGAAGGGAGAGTATACTTGCCAAGGTAGAACTATGTATCATGTTATATACTATATGTGGATCCACTAGCTAGGTCATTTAAGGCAAACCTATGGGGGCTCATAGTTTGGAACTAGAGGTTGCTACTAGAGACTACCCTATTTTAGCCTCCACCTCAAAGTTCTCTTGGTTCTAAGTAAAATCCCAACTGAATAGTCATTTTCATTAAGTCATCATCATACATGGAAAGATATTATTCAATTAGTAATCCAAGCTTAAACATCGTAGAGTAGTTCATTAACTCTTGAATCAATTCTAAGTGAGAAAATCTTTCACCAAGAAATGATTCCTTAATGTGAGAAAACCTTTCACAATTTCATTGATGCCAATCTTATAGAAACCTAGATTGTAAAACCTTTCTTTTCATATATCATGCATAAGTTCATGAAAACATCATTCATTGATTCAAAGCTTCTCTTCAAATTCACGCAAATTAGGGTTCATGGTCAAAATTATAGATCATGCATGATTTCACATGGAATTAGTTGAAAAGAATATAATTGAGTCCAAATCATCAAAATAATATTACAATCAATCAATTGAATCCATACAAATAGAACCCACGAGGAATTGAATGAAAATCTAATCAATTATGAGAAATTGAATTGGAAAACTAAAGAAACTTTAGGGACTCAATGGGTGAATGGAGCCCATTGATGAACTCCCTACATTCCTTGATTGAAGCCTTAAGCAATGATGAATAAAGAAGACTTGATCTTGAAGAACCCTATCTTCTTCTTCCTTGATCTACACATGCTACGACCCTAAAAATGAACTAGTGAAACTAAGGCCTAATGTGTGTGTGCTTGAGTTGAGTTAAAGGGGTTTAGTGGTTAAATGTTTGAGTATGTACTAGACCCCTATGTTGTTAAGGCCTTTTCAAGGTTAGTATAATGGTGCAAGACCTAGAGCCAAGCCAAAAAGGGGCAAGCCTAAGCCAAAGGCCAAGGCTGTCCCATGTTGGCTAGACACTGCCCAAGGACCACAGTCACTTTCACGACCAGTGGTCTTGACCACGGTCCGTGGAAGGGCTCGTGGGGGTCCCTTAGGAATGTGTGAGGCATGGCAAAAGGGCCTAGACACTTCCTAGGAACCACGACCTTCACCACGATTCGTGGTCTCAACCACTGAGCATGGGAGGTGTCGTGGTCTTGCCTTGGCATTGTGGGAGCCTAGGGTGCAAGTGACACCACCTAGACACTGCCCAACCTCACCAAGAGGGTCTTCACGACCCGTGGTGGCCACCACGAGCCGTGGTGCCACCCGTGGTGGCAAGGCAAGGTGCAAGAAAGAGGTGTCAAGCCAAGGCACCCTTCGCGAGCCACTTCACGACTCATGGTGTTAACCACGGATCGTGGGAAGGCTCGTGGGGTGGCCTTAGCTTGGTGGGAAGTGGTGCATGTTGAGGAGGCTACTGCCTCAAATACCAAGGGCACCACCACGAGCCGTGGTGCCCTTCACAACCCGTCCAAGTGGGCGTGGTCCCTGACGGGGCTGCCTTATTTAGAGGCTTTTGGGTAATTTCTTTTAAATGTTTTAATGTGTGGGGTTGATTTTAAAAGGTTTATATGATAAATATAAATAGTTTTAAGTCTTAAAACCTTCCTTTAACTCCTTATTTCAAATACCCAAATCAAAAACCTCCAAATTTCTTCTCTCTCAACCCAAGGAAGAAGAAGAGGTGGGAAGCTAGGGTTTCGAGTTCAAGATTTTATTCATCAAATTTCTTGGGAATTCTTGATAAAAAGGTATGGTGATCCTTTATATAGGGTTAGTCTTCACCCTAGAGCCAATTTCAAAATGGTTTCCAAGTTTTCAAAAGTTATGAAAAACCCCAATTCTTACTCAAACTCATGAGTTCTTGCATCAAATGATTTCAAACGAGTATTCATGATTATACTACTGTTTAATTGATGTTTTAAAGTGAAAAACTCCATGAACTCATGATTTCCCTAAAACCCTAAGTTTGACTTATGAAGTCAGTTTATTGTTTATGAATGAATGTTGATAGAATTGTGCTCAGATTGACTTGTATTATTGATTTCTATTGTTTTCTATATCTATATATGGTGAATTGTTGGAGAATTGAGTAATGGTGGTTTTGTCTTGGATGAAGGATAAGTTGACCTAATCTCATGGTATTAGTAGAATTGTTCTTATATGGATTGATCCACTTATGGTGGAGGTGTTTATATGTTGTATTTTATTTTGATTATGGCCATGAAAGAATTATATGGGGAATTGATGTATTATTATGTTATTATATATGTGAAGGTATAATGTGAAGGTGTGTATATGGTCTCAAGGTGACTTTGTATAAAGTGTTATTGTATTTTGATTGGAAGTATGTTCTCTCTAAATGTTCATTTGTGATGATGATAGACTATGAAGGGTCTCTATATGGTGATGTTGTATCTTGATGTAGTAGACTTAGGTGTCTCTTCTTGATACATGAAAGCTATTGAATGTGATCTCTTGCTTGGTAGGCTTAAGCATCCTTCTCTTGAGTAATGACTGTATCTTGACTTAAGTGTCTAATTATGCATGAAATGGTAGACCTAGATTGGTAACCTCTTCTTAAATGAATTAATGAATGTCTAGGATCAGTAGACCTAAGTTATTGCCCTTTCTATGAATGATTAAACAGGAATTCTAGGCTAAGTCTTGAATCGGCTAGACCCAAGCATGGTGCCCTTTCATGAGTCTAGAATCCTAAGTAAATGTGAAACCTTGAAGTGGTGGACTGAAGGGTGATGACCGCCTTCTTGTGTGAAATGATAAACTTAGAGTTGGTGGACCGGAACGGTAGAAAACCCTCTCTAAGAAAGTCAATGAGCTATCCTTAATGAACCTTGATCGGTAGATCCTTGTGGTGCCCTTCTTGGTAGATGTGTTATGGGTCGGTAGACCTAATGATGGTGCCCTCTCTAGTACACATATGTGAATGAAATTATTCTATGGGAACTAAGGCTAAGCACTAAGTGGATATGATTAAGATGGTAGCTCTTCCTGAGTAGGAGGCAAGAGTACAATGAACGTCTTTGGATATCCCCTAAACCATGTGCCTACATGGGTTGCTTACTAGTTCTACCCTTGGCAAGTAGAACACCTTCCACGGAGTAGGGTAGACTCCGGATTCCATGTCTAGCTAGTATGGTCTATGTCGGTTAATGCCTATTCCCATCATGTGGGATGTGCACTCTAGTCATTGGATAGGTTCTACAACGTGTAGGTAGTAGTATGGGATGCTATCTACACATGGCACGAGTAGGCTTTGAAGATGCTAAAGCGAGTTCCCTAAGGCTCCTTAATGGCTATTGTATGAAAGTCCTCTAAATGCACGAATGTGTCCTAAATGACTCTAAATAAGAATGTTGACTTGTCATCCTTATAGTAAATTGCATGTCTTTCTTATATTATGAAAATGAACTATTTAACATGTTATATTGAAATGTAAAGGTTCTTGTCTATAGTAGCCTTGAGGAACACTTAGATGTGTATGAAGAGGTTGTATGGGCGGCCACTTCATGTCTCACCCAAGTGTGCCTTAGGATAACTCTAGATAGAGATCCTATGATGTTAACTTGTATCTTACTTGGTATACATGTTTTTGTGTTGCATATTGATACTTGTGAAGCATCATCACTTGAGGTGAAGTATAATGTGAAGTAAATGTCTTATATGTTGGTTGTGATGTAAACTATGCCTTTATCGCTTATGACTTGAAAGATTTCTCAAAATAGCATATTCATGGGTTTCCAACCAAAATGTCCATTTTAAAAGCATGTTTTTACATGGTCATCATACTTAGTGCTTAATTGTGCTAATCCATATTTTTTCCTCTATTTTTCTACAAAGTGTAGGTGCGGGAAAGTGATTGATCTAGCTAGAAGTTGAAGCTTGGGATTAGAGTTCTCTCAAGATCTTTGGTATGTCCTCATATGTTTGAGGACAAGGATTTCATAAATTCTAATTTTCATGTTTAATACTTTGTAATTAACCTTAGTTTTCCTTTCAATTGTAAAGGGGCGTGTCCCTAGTATGTATTGAGATTGTCTTAAGATGGACATGTGAGACTTAGTCTTCCGCTTGCGTATAAATGAGACTTTTTAATAGATTAGTTTAAATAAAGTTTTTAGTTCTTCACTATTTCTTTATATCGAATGTGATGAATGCTAAGAGGCTTGTATTAGACCTCTTTGAGGTCGAGTATGCCGGTTATGAATAGGGTGTGCTCTCGGGTTGTGACAACACAGAGGATTTTTGAAGAAAACTTTGGAGAGGGTGGGTTTTGGAAATTTGAGGGAATGAAAGAGTTGGGGAAATTTATAAGGGTGGATGGTAGTTATAGGGCTAAGAATTATGGTCAAAACTACATAGAATAGGTATTAGATGCATAGGAAAAGACTAAAATAACTTTGACTTAAAATGAATGAACCCTATAACGAAAGCCTTCACGGACCGTTCATCCTTCCACGAATCGTTCAGGCATCAGTGAAGGGTCAGAATTTCCTGAGTACCTGTGGTTTTGTTCACAAGTGGGTCAATGGGTTGTGGACCAATTCACGGTCCGTGAACTCACTCATTAAACTAGCCCTAAAAATTCCAACACTGGGTTTAACTCCACGGCTCGATCTACGACTCATGCACCCCTCGAAGAACTGTACATAAGTCTGTGACCACTGCACCATGAACTTTTCAGCAACATCCTTTCCCAACCAAACTTAATAAATTCTAAGGTGTTACCATGATGTCTACTGCATATATAGCAATCATCTCTCTTTGTAGTTTGCGCCATCCTCTCGGTATAGTTTTGGTGCCCGAACCACTTAACATCCAACTTGTAGCAGTCGTATATTTTAGGATGTGGTTGTTACTCCTTGCCTCGACCATGATCTCCCCAACCTTTGGCATGACTAGTCCTCATGTCCTTTCCTTTCCCATTGTCGTGCTTGGAGTCGATTAAGGTCAACCTGTGCGATGGCCTCATCGATGGTCTTGACTTGTTATCATTCCAACTCCGTCTTGGTCCAATTCAGTAATCTCTCTATGAAGTGGAACAACATGTCTTCATCTGTGATGTTGGGAATCTGAAACGTGAGGGTGGTGAACTCTTTCACGTACGCCTGAATACTGCCTATCTACTTCAGCTCCATGAACTTGTGCTTGGCCTCATAGATGACGTTGTTAAGGAAGAAAGCCTTCTTGAACTCTTCCCAGAATTTCTCCCAAGTGTTGATGGTGCAATGACCTTTGCCTATCTTATATTCCTTGCGCCTCCATCATAGCATGACCATCTCTAAAAGATACAACACGAGAATGTTGATCTTTGCTCTTCACTCGGCTGCACTTGAAGTAATTCTCCAAGTGCCATAGGAAATTTTCCACCTTTTGTGTGTCACGAGTGCCTTTGAACATAGGTGACTTGGGAGCCTCGACCTTGACCTCTTTATCTCGATTGAACAACGATGGTCCTCGAACTTCCTCACCCTCCTTGAGTGCTTTCATCTCAGCCCTCATGATTTCAATTGTGCTTAGTGCATCCATGAGATGACACTCCAAGGATGTGATGGCCTCCTTCATCTTAAACTCAGCACGCTGGCGGCCCTCTAATTCCTTGCGGATGTCATTATCCTCAAGGGTGAAGTCCTCAAGTGTCTTGAACTTTCCATCAACCTCACTCAAGCACTTTCCTAAGTTCTTCACTGCATGCCTCGCCATATCAACCCTTGAGACCCACTCTACTCCGGGTGTGACGTAAATGTCCTCCACATCACATTCATAATCACTTTCTTTAGTGGTCGAAGATGAGTGAGATGTTAGCGCTTCACTTGGTGTAGGGTCGAGTTGCATCTCCTCGCTACTCTTAAGGTGCTTCCTTCCCTTGCAGTGCTTCTTTGCACCATCCAGCTTAACGTTGGTGGTTCTAGCAGCATTAATGCCTACTTTGTTGGTCATTCTCTTAGTATCAAACCTGGCTCTGATACCACATTGTCACAAACTTAGACTTCTACAATAGCTCTGTGCGGCACTTGACAACTTACTCACGAATCTTTCACGATCTTGTAAGCTCAAGTAAGCCCTTTGAAACTTAGATTGCTAAGAGAACGAAGAAAGACAAAGATTTTAAGAAGGATTTTGTATTGTTTGTGGAAGATTGCTTACAACTTGCTTGGATGAGTTGCACATGAGAGCCATCTATTTATACTATTTCCTAAGGGCCAAAGTGTAAACAAAAATTACTTCATAAGTCCCTTCATATTTACAATTTAGTCCATATTCTAGAATTCTCTACAAGTCTAGAGAATTCTAAAGTCTTTCAAGAAAATATCTAGGGAGTTCTAGAGTGTTCCGCAAACCTCTACACAACTCTAGTTTCTCTCCATTTCTATTTATGCCTTATTTGAATGGCAAGTGGCGGGTCATGACACTAGGATAAATATATATTAATATGGGTTTCTACGGACTCGTTTGCTTATGAATTACGCATACTTGATAGATTAGAAACCTTTTGAGGAATTGAAGAACGGAAAAACATTGGAGAATTAGCTTGCTTGACTTCAGTTCTTCGGTTAAGGTAGGTTATGGTTTGTTCTATGTGATAAAGAAACTCTAAATAGTGATTAATAGTCATTAATGTAATTTTGTGAAATTTTCTATGTACTCAATTATTGTGGTTTTGATGATATATATATTATTGTGATTGAGTCGTAATCCCAAGACCGCGAAATCCATAATCTTGAACTTTCTCTATCAAAGTGATGCCTTGAATAAAAAAGGCTTGATGAGAAATTATTAATGAAATGGAAAGTGATGATAAAGAATGATGAATTAACTATATTATTGTATCAGGTGCCACGAGCCAACACAATATATTTGTATCGGGTGCCACGAGTCGGCATGATATTATTAGATCAGGTGTCACGTTTCGGCATGATAACATTTAAAAAAACATATTAAAATAAATTAATGCACTCAATCTCAAAGATGTCATTTTCCAAAAGAGTGTGGTATGGAGGCATGAGTCCTCATGTATGTTCTTAATATTGTGACTAACTACGTACTTGCTTTATTGTTGTTGTCACTTGTTCGTGTTGCTTGCTGCTTGCCACCTTCTAAGTGATATACAGTTTATTTCATGTTATTACAATATGCATATTGGTTTCTATTTTGATTCGGTTGATGATATCTACTTAGTACATGTTATCATGTACTACCCCTACTTGTGTCTTTCTTTGTTTTTTTTTTTGTGGAGTGCAGCGAGTGTACCAATGACTTTGACTCGCCCTGAACTCTAGACAGTCTCCACCACATCAGATTTCAGGGTGAGATATTGCTTCTAGTTTGTGTTGGATTCTCTCGGTCATGGCATGATGTCCTTAGTTTCCGGACATAAACTATTCTATTTATTTATTCGGGTGTCTTTAATACTCTTAGACTTGGTATTTGAAAGGAGATGTCCTTGATATGATGGCTTTCAGGTTTTGAGAAACGATATGTAATAGGCTTTAGTGGTTTTTTTGTTTCTTACATTGATGAGATTTGAGCTTCTGCATTATTGTCGTATTTCATAAGTTGAATAACTAATATAAGTTTTGGTTGCATTAGTTGGTTCGCCCACCTAGAAGGTTAAGTGTGGTGCCACTTGTGAACACCTAATTTTTGACCAAACCCAGAGTGCTATACCTTTAATAATTAAATATTTACTTTGAATCAAAATTAGCCATTTTTCATTTTATCTTATTTTATACGTTCATTTTTTTAAAAAAAAAATAAATAAATTGAAAAACAACAAAAAAGTTGAATCATATTTTAGGCTAAGTTTATATTCTATTCATTCAAAAGATTTTTTTTTAAAAAATAATATATGTTTTTATTTTTATTAAAATAATTAAGTTAGTGTTTTTTTAATTATATTTTTGTATTAGCTATTTCGCTTTTCTTATATTTTATTAGTTCAAAATAATTAGTTCATATTTTTATTATTATAATTTTTATACATTTAATTTATGTATAAAAAACAAACCTAAAAACTACCCACTCCCTAAAACCTTTATCCCACTACTCCCCATGAACAACACAACTACACCACTCTCACCCTCACATATCGATCCTATATACATCAGAATACACACACACACAAAAAAACCCACACGGAAAAAAGAGAAAAAAAAAAGAAATAAAGAAAACAATCTGCAAAAAACAAAAGGGGAAAAGAAAAAAAAAAGCAATACCAAACCCATCTCACATCCAAAACTCATTCATTTATACTACAACAGACAATACATTCGCGAAAAGATGAAAACAATACGGTAAAGATTGAGTTCAAGGTTTGCTTTCGTGATTTCTGTTGTGGTCTTTTCTCTGTGAATTAATTTTCACAAAAGGTAACACTTGATCTTCATTATATTATTTGATTTCACAATTATATAAGACATGACTCCAATGTTATAAAGTTGTTCAATTTTTTTGTGTTTAACTTTAATGTTATAGTATGAAATATGTTGAGATTTTTATATGTCAAAATTTAGATTGAATTTGATATAGCAAATGCTTATTTCTTGCACACTCAAAAGTCTAATTTTAGTTTCTTTCATTGATTGATTCTCAGATTTCTCTCTTGTTGATGTTTAAATATTATTTGTTTGGGTTCATGTTTGGCTTTAGCATCACTTATTTACTGTTTGAGAATAGTTATATTTACAAGAATTAATAACTTTTTTCATTTTCATGCTTATTGATTTGATGGCTAGTCAAGTGTGCTAAATGTGTCAATATTAGTTTACGTTTATGTAAAGTTTGATATTCTAGTGATAAAATAGTGGCTAAGGTTAAAATTTTGGAAGATTAACGTGGAAGTCTTAAAAAATATATTTGATAAAAAAAAGAATTTAGTTGGTCTTTATTGATTAATCATTAAATGATCTTTTATATTTTAATAACAGAAAAAGTTTATAAGTTTATTTAAGAATCATATATATATATATATATATATATATAAAGCTAGATAAAAAAAAAGAAGTGATGTGGCACCTCTTAATGGCCAAGGATCTTATTTATCTTTTTTTGTGGTTTTTTTAAAATATTTTCTCTATTTTTCTTCAATTATTTTATTTTATAAAATCATCTCCTTAATTCATACCTCTTCAATTACAGAAATTCAAATCTTAATTAATTTAGTAATAAATATAACTCCTAACCTTTCATATTCATAACCATCAAATTATTTAATATACAAATTTACAACTCCTGAATATTACACTTATAAAAACCTACTTTGAGACATGTATGGTGATTATTTTATTTTCATTTTTCTTATTCTTCATCTTTTTGTCACTTTGATTGGTTAATTTTTTTTGTCTTCCTTGATCTGATTTTGCAGGAGAGATGTATAATGAAGAATGTTAGATGTTTTTGCATAGTTTGATTTTACGAGGTAAAATGATTTGACATGTCTAATAGTTATAATTATCACTTTTTTCTATTGTAATTATACATTTAATAATATTTTTTAGATTCTTGATGAAACAAATCATGAATTTTTTATAGAAAAATAAATTTTTTTTGCTTCTCTTTGTAGTTTCTTGAGATTTTTTCTTTGCTTATTCTTGTAGTTTATAAAGACTTTGATTGTTTTTACTCTCTTCGTCTCTTTGTAGATTTTGGAGAATTGAATTATGTTATGTTGAGAACATAATCCTTCTTTCCTCTTCAAATCATAACTAAATATTCTTTAATATTTTTGCTTGATTAGTTAACTATATTTTTATGTTTTTTTTTGTTATTGTTATTGTAAGGATTGTTTATAGTTTTCCAACCAAATCTCCAATGCAACAAGAGATGATTGGAAAACCGCCAGTTTATCTTACTTTTACTGATCTGAAATTCAATTTCGTCTAACAATCTCTTCATGCTCACTAGCCATAAAATTGTTATACAAATACATAACAAAGATAAGTAACAAAAAAAAAGTAATAATTCAAATCTTAATATAAAGTGTAATAAAATACTAAATATTGCACACAAACATGTTATATATATATATATATTTCTTTTCATATATATATATATGAAAAGAAATATAGAGAGTATGAAAAGAATCCTCAATTGAAATATGAAAAAAAATCATATAACTCAATTTAAAAAATAATTCATTAACAATATGAGCCATTAAGAACCCACACAATATTATATATTAATTTTTGAAAAAAATATCATTAAACTAATTATTTTTCTTATATAGCTAAGAATCAAATAAACCGATTCCTCTTACAATTTCATATGTCACAATCACATAACAATAATATGGTAAAAATATATAATTTTAACCCTACATTCTTAATTATATTATTTAGGTATAGAAATTATTTATAAGTCAAAAAGTTGTTTCACAATTTTGAGAATTCAATCAACAAAAATCAGCTATTTTTTAAATTTTATTTTATAACATCCACATCATTACTTTTTTTGACAAATTTAAATTTTTTCTATTCCTTTTGATTAACTTTTCGATTCTCTGCCCCCTTTTAATTTGTTTTTAATTAAATTTTCCTTAGTAAATTTCTCTCCTATAATATAAAATAAGATAAAAAGTAATATATATATATGTGTGTATGTATGTATGTATATTAGGCAATGCAAAATATATTGTTCAAAATAATAGTAATTAGTAAAAGTAATGTTTATTAGTAGAAGCATATTTAGAGACTTTTAATTAATTTGAAATTTCTAAAATAAGATAAACATAAAATATGTCATATAATAAAATTAAACCATAAATGGTGGAGGATTTTACTCAAACATACTTTTGTTTATTAAAAAATATGATTTTTTTTTTACTTTTTCTCTTATTTTAATCTATTTATTTATTTTTATTCTAAACTCACACCTCTTCATCTTTCATAACCTCTATACTTAATTAGTACTTATTAGTAATATCTATAACTTCCAACTTTATATCTTCATAACCCCCAATTCCTTAATGTTCAAGCTTGTGACATCTTAAAAACACATCAAAATAATATTTCTATCCAAATATATTTGTGTTGAGCTTAATTGTCCTCTACTTTAATTTTGTAGTGCAAAAGCTATCGATAAAGACTACTTTGAGTAATTATTTTTATTTCTAATAAGGAGGGTACAAAATAAAATATATATAAGAGAAAAATTGATTTGGATTTTTTTAATGAAATTATAAGAGCAAGATCATTAATAAAAGTTAGCCAAAAAAACAATTCTCGAAAAACATTAAAATGTGTTTGTGGATACACTTAGTGGCGGGGGATAATCAAAATTATTATGAAGTTATTTTTAAATTTTCAATAAAAATGAATCATGAAAAATATAAGAAAATTAATTAAGAGAATTCATTTTTAACATTTTGCATAAATTAGTAAAAAGCTAAAGACAAGCTATCTTGATTATGTTAAGATATTATGCTAATGATTACTGTTTTAAAAAAAATATATAAATTAGTTAAAAAGTTAAAGACAAGCTAAATTGATTCTTTTAAGATACGATGTTAATTGTTACTTTTTTCTTAGTTGAATTAAATAAGCAAAGATGAAAAAAATGAAAAAGAAAATAAGAAAAAAGGGAGAATCGAAAAATAATGTTGGAATAAATTCAAAGAAATGTAGAATTATAGGAGAGAATTTATTAAGGGAAAAATAATAGAGATAATTATTCCAAATATACTTATTACTTAACCATTCATCCTCCATTAAAATTATTCTAAATATTTACTTATCTTTTTCTCTTACACTTTAATTATGGAAATATTATTTATTGTTAATAATTATAAATATTTCTATTGTTTGTGAACAATTATTTTTATATTTACCTTATTTTAATAAAAACCCAAAGAGTCTAATTATAAGCTTTTATTAGATATTATAAGAATTATTTTTTTAATCTTTATAACATAAACCTTTTATCATTCTTTTATAATTGCTCATTTATTACTTATTTTATTATGTATTTTAACCACAATATATAACAATAATATATTTTTATTTTTGTTAATCGTATATCACCAAAAATTATTTTGCAGAACTAAAATCATGTATCGTCCATTTCCTTTCCAATGAATCAATATATAGAAAAAAAAAACTTTAAATTTTAATATACAATTGAAGTACTCTTTTAGGTCTTCAAATTATAGGTAGCTTATCTATTACAAATAATTTTTCATATTTCTAAGAGCGTGTTTGGATGTGTTACTATTTTAATTCTTTTGACATTTTAAAAAAAAATTAAAAGACTAAACGTTCCACTTAATTTTTTTTACAAAATATCAAAGGTGACCATATTTAATTTTGAGAACTCATTCAAATGGATAATAAAGTCATAAATTTTTAACTATTCTATTATAACTAACATAAAAGAATAGGTACTATTCAACCAAATTTATTTTATTAGGTATTAAACAGTGCTAATTTAAGGATTTTTTTGTTGATAAAATCAATTAATGAATCAAGTTAAAATTACAAATCTAAATGTTAAATTTTTTTATCTAATCTATTTGAATTTGAAAATAAAAAAAACTTTAAAACTTTTATACACCGCGTGTGGCGCGGCTAAGTTCACTAGTTAAAGATATAGCCAAAATGTGGCATATGAAAAGTTTTAAAGTTAAAATTATTTTTAGTATTTTTGCATGACCAATAATAATAATAATAACATAGAAATATTAGGATCTAAAGCATTTTAAACTAATTTTAATTTTCGAAATATAAATAAATAAATAATTTATGGCAAAATTGGAAAGCGCTGCTACCAATACACCACACACTGAAAAAGATAAGATAGTTTTAAGCAGTTTAAAATAAATCAAAGAAGGCGGGATATAAGTAAATTTCTTATGCTAATAAGTATAATATATCCAAAATTAAGTCGTCATATACAAGGTGATAAAACGATCGTGCTAGAACCACATGACTCGAGGGGTGCCTGACACCTTCCCCTCAATCAACAAAATTTCTTACTTAGACTTCTAGTTCGCAGACTAATAAAAAAGGAGTCAACTTCTTTTTGATTAGGTAGGTGACTTGGAACACCAAAACTCAATTTCAAGTAGCGACTTTATAAAATAAATTATCCCTTTTCGAAATGTCACTTTAATTGGAAAAACTCTATATTCAAAATAATTTTGAGAAAAATAGGAGTGTCACAGATGGAGATTCCGCTGGGGATAACCATAATTTGAGCATATAAATATTGACTTGTATATGACTTTATTATTTAGTTATTTTTTTGGATATTTTATTTGTTGGCCTAATGTGTTATTTACTCGCTTATTTACTGTTTTGATATTTTATGAAATGTAATATAAATTGTCTTCTCTTGCGCACCAATATGTGTCTTCTGAAATACTTTATTTTGTGATGCGATTACGCTGCCGAGCCATGAGATATCAGAGATGCAGCAATGCTCCTGAGAAGGATTTTATAGTAGCACATGTTTTAGGATGGAAAAGACTAATATTGAGGTTGGAAAGCCCTGCTACCGGTAAGCTTTCTCTTCTCGACTTGAGTTTGCTACACATTTTACAGCCAGTCTAGACACCTATTCCATTAGGTTGTTAAACTTAGTAAAACATGCTTCATTCATTTATTATCTCTAATAGGATCTGTTTTATTTGCATCATATGCCTTTTTAACCTAATGTGACTCAACACAGGTAGGGTTGTTCGTGGTTCAGTTTGGATCGGTTATTGATTAAAATCAAAATCAAATCAATCTAGTCGATTTTTTTAAATTTCTAAAATCAAACCAAATCAAATGAAAAGAATAACCGTCGGTTTGGTTATTATCGATTTGGTTCAGTTTGATTCAGTTTTTCTGGTTTGTTTGGGTTGAAAGTAATAACTTTTTTGAGGACGTATGTATACCGATTGTAATGACCCTCCTGGTCATTTTTAAATTAAAGCATTTTTTCCTTCGTTTAGAGCATTCCTGTAGCGACCCGAAGTCATTTATGACTTGCTGGCACTAACTGTTCGGTCGGCTGGTCGTTCGTTTGGGTTTTAGGCCCGTTTCCCTGTTTTGGAGATTTTTATAACTTGAAAAGTTGACTTTGGTCAACCTTCTTGGAAGACGTGCTCAGATGAAAAACTCTAACAGCTAGGTTAGGTTCGGAATATTGATTTTGGTCTAGAACGACCCTTTGTTCACTTCCCGAAGCTTTAGATGGCAGTTGTGGAATCTGGCTCAAAACGATACTGGGTGTGGGACCCACTTTTCATCGAAATGATCTCCAATGGAAATTCTGCCTTCACCGTTGAGTCCGAAATATCATTTTCAATCAGATTCCATATATGGTTTGTGTTTTTCCGATTCTGAACGAGTCCGGAAAATCGAAATTTAAGTTTGAAGAGTTGTGGAATTCTAACGCGGTGGTGACGTGGCAGAGCCACGCGACGCCACGTGGCAGCGGATTGAAATCTGGAAATTTCTAGATTTAAGGACAATTTTCGTCCATTATTTTCTT
>JAJOOR010024185.1:0-22465 GCA_036250505.1 Solanum acaule | reverse complement strand
ATGTTGAATGTACTTCCGCGACCGATGAAGTGTGATGACAAGTTTGAGAGGCTTGTTTGGGGTTCCTTCGGGTTCCTCATTCGCCATGTCACGTCTAGGCCCTAGGCTTGGGTCGTGACAGAAAAGCTCAAAGTCACTTTCCTTAATAGGATCCTTTCCCCATGAATTTAGGGAGGCAAAGGCTCTTGAATTCATCAACCTGAAGTATGAGTGTGAAGGATTATGCTTTGATATTCACACAATTATCTCGATATGATCCTACTATGGTTGCTGATCCTAGGGCAATAATGAGTAAGTTAGTTTTGGGTGTGTACGAAATGGTGGTTAAGGAATGTCATACCTCCATGCTTATCAATAATATGGACATTTTTTGTCTGATGGTTCATGCTCAAAAAATTGAAGAGGAGAAACTAAAGGAAAGGTCAAGGGAGGTAAATAGAGCCAAGACCAGTGGTGGTGACTTTTTACATTCAAGGTCCTAGAGACACAGTCATCCTATGTTTCGACAAAAGTTTTTTGATAAGGTTCCTTCAATGCTCCTCCTAAGTTCAACAAAGATAGGGTGTCTAACCCAAAGCATCAAGGAGGGAATGGTGGTAGATCCTCATTGTCTACTTGTACTAGGCGTGGAAGGAAGCACGGGTGTAAGTGATTAGTCAGCATGGATGGTTGCTTCGATTGTGGTAAGACTGGTCATAACATAAGGGTTTTTCCAATGCTTACGACTAAGGGAATAGAAGGTAAGCAAGCTCCGCCTAGTGGTTCGGGTTCAAGTGCTCCAAAGCTAAACCGATTCTAAGCACTTCAGACTCGCCATGAGCAAGAGGGTTCTCCTAATATGGTTATTGGTCTGTTGAAATTCTTCCAACTTGATGTTTATTATTTACTTGACCCCAGTGCTACCTTGTCTTTGTGACTCCATATGTGGATATGAGGTTTGATGTTCTTCGGGATATGTTGGTAGATCTTTTCTCTGTCACTACTCTAGTTGGTGATTCTATTGTGGCTAAAAGGGTCTATAGAATGTCCTGTTCCTTGACCCATAGAGTCACTCATGTTGATCTTGTAGAGCTTGATATACTAGATTTTGATGTTATCCTTGGTATGGATTGACTTCATTCATGTTATTCTTCTATTGATTGTAGAACTAATGTAGTCAAGTTTCAGTTTCCAAATGAACTCATACTAGAGTGGAAAAGGGGAAACTCTATGCTTAAGAGTCTTTTTTTTTCTTATCTTAAAGCTAGAAAGATTATTTCTAAGGGTTGCATGTACCATCTTGTTCGGATAAGGGATATGGAATTTGAAGCCCTTACTCTTGAGTTGGTTCCCGTTGTTAATGAGTTTCTAAAAGTGTTTACTGAAGATCTACCAGGTGTTCCTCTTGAAAGGGAAATAGACTTCGGTATTGACCTTCTCCCAAATACGCAACCTTTCTATATTCCTTCTTATCGTATGGCTCCAGCAAAACTTAAGGAAATGAAGTACCAATTCAAGGATTTTTAGGATAAGTGTTTCATCCGCCAAGTATCTATCCATGGGGTGCTCCAATTTTTTTGTGAGGAAGAAAAATGATTCACTTTGTATGTGTATTAACCACCGTCAATTGAATAAGGTTACTATTCAGAACAAATATCCTCTCCCATGGATAGATGAATTATTTGACCAACTTCAAGGGGAAAGTTACTTCACTAAAATTGACCTTCGGTCAGGTTACCACCAATTGAGGAAAGGAGGATGACATTCCAAAGATGAATTTTCGAACTCGGTATTGTCATTAAGATTTTTTGGTGATGTTGTTTGGTTTGACTAATGCTCCGGCCGCATTTATGGATTTGATGAATCAGGTGTTTAGAAAATACCTTGATATGTTTGTGATTGTGTTCATTGATGATATATTAATTTTATCATGGAAAGAAAAATAACATGCATATCATTTGAGGATTGTGTTGCATGTCCTCAAGGAACAACAACTCTTTGCAAAGTTTAGCAAATATGAGTTTTGGTTAAAGTTTGTAGCTTTTCTTGGTCACATTATTTCTGGTAAGGGTATTGAGGTAGATCCTAAGAAGACAAATGTGGTTAAGAGTTAGCCTAGACCTCTATCCCCTTCAGATATTAGAAGTTCCTTGGGTTTAGCCGAATACTATAGAAGGTTTGTGGAAGGTTTTTCTTCCATTGCCTCTCCATTGGCGGCATTGACCCAAAACAAGGCTAAGTTCATATGGTCGGAAGCATGCGATAAGAGTTGTAAAGAATTAAAAGATAGACTTACTTCCACTCCGATGTTAACTTTACCGTAAGGAACTAGTGAATTTGTTGTTTATTGTGATTTTTCAAGAATTGGGTTAAGATGTGTCCTTATGCAAAATGGGATAGTCATTGCCTATGCTTCAAGGCCACTTACGATTCATGTAAAGAATTATCCTACCCATGACCTTGAACTAGTGACGGTTGTGTTTTCTCTAAAGATCTAGAGGCATTACTTATGTGGTGTACATGTCGATGTCCTCACCGACCACAAGAGTTTGGAATATGTGTTTGGACAGAAAGATCTGAATCTTTACCAAAGAAGATGGCTAGAGTTACTAAAGGATTATGACATGAATGTTCTCTATCACCCCCCGACAAGGAAAATGTGGTGGAGGATGCTTTTAGTTGACTATTGATGGGTAGTGTTGCTCATATTGAGGATGATAAAAAAGAGTTAGTTCGAGATGTTCATAGATAATCCTGATTGGGTGTTCGGTTAGCTGACTCTACCAAATGTGGGGTTATGATTCACCATGGTTCAGAAAATCTTTTGTGGCAGATATATAAGACAAGAATGGTCTTGATCAAACATTGGTTGAATTGAAGGAAGCGGTGCTTAAAAAGTCTGTAGAGGTTTTCTCACAAGGGGGAGATGGTGTGCTTAGGTATCATGGTCGCTTGTATGCTTCTAATGTTCATGACTTGAGAGGGAAAATCTTATCAGAAGCCTATAGTTCTCGATATTCCATTCACCTGGAGCCACCAAGATGTATCGTGACTCGTGGGAGGTCTATTGGAGGAATGGGATGAAGAACGATATTGCAGAATTTGTGGCCAAGTGTCATAATTATCAACAAGTGAAAGTTGAGAATCAAAAGTCGAGAAGTTTATATCAAGATAATAGCATTCCTACTTAGAAGTGGGAAGATTTGAGTATGGACTTCATTGTTGATTTACCACCCACCCGGCGGCAACATAACTCGATTTAGTTATTGTAGTTCGAATGACCAAACCGGGTTATTTCATTTCTCTCAAGGTTTTTTATTCGGCGGATGACTATGCTAAGTTGTATCTGAGGGAAATGGTTAGGTTGCATGGAGTGCCCCTTTCTATTATCTCTAATCATGGTACCCAATTCACTTCTTAGTTTTTGAAATATTTCCAAAAGGGTCTTGGTACTCGTGTTAAGCGTAGCACGACCTTTCATCCGCAAACAGATGGGCAAGCAGAGCGTACTATCCAAACTTTGGAAGATATGTTGAGACCATGTGTAATTGACTTCAATGGTAATTGGGATTATCTCTTGCCTTTGATTGAATTTGCGTATAATAATAACTATCATTCAAACATTGGAATGACTCCATTTGAGGCTTTATATGGTAGGAGGTGTAGATCTCATATAGGTTGGTTATAAGTGGGTGAATTTGTCTTGATAGGTCCCAAATTGGTACATGAGGCTATGGAGAAAGTTCGGCTCATTATAGAAAGGTTGAAAATGTCTCAAAGTTTGACAAAAGTCCTATGCCGATGTTAGAAGAAGAGATCTTGAGTTTGATGTACATGATTGGGTCTACTTAAAAGTTTCACCCATGAAGGGTGTAATGAGATTAGGAAAGAAATGGAAGCTTAGTCCCCGTTATGTGGGCCCTATCAGATTTTGAGGCGAATTGCTAAGGTCACTTATGAACTCGATTTGCCTAATGATTTGGCATCGGTACATCCAATTTTCCATATCTCCTTGTTGAAGAAATGTGTTGGAAATCTGGCATCCATAGTTCCCTTAGAAGGTTTGGGAGTTAGGGAGAATGTTTCCTATGAGCAAATTCCGGTTGAAATTTTAGACCGACAAGTTAAGAAGTTGAGAAACAAAGAAATTGCTTGTGTAGAGATTCTATGGAGGAATCAATTAGTTGGGGGTGTTATTTGGGATGCCGAGGCCGATATGATGTTCCGTTATCCTCATTTATTTCCTTAGGTCCTTACTCTATCTTGAGGTATTTAGTTCCTCATGGTTTACTCTTTTGGTATCATGTGTCTTAGATATTCCCATGATTTCCTCATTATGCAGATTCATTAAAAGCTTAAATTTTGAAAAAATGAGTTAACTTGATTGATTTCTTCATGTTTATGTACATTTGAGTATGAGTTGCATATAGACTTCATGATATGATGTATTGAACATGCTTTAGCTTATAGTTGATGTTTCCTCCTCGAATATGCACATTTACGTTGTTGCATTCATGTTGGACTATTAGATTAAATTCCCACCCTCCTTATTATGTCTTGAATTTCATTCGAGGACGAATGTTCCCAAGGGGGAGATAATGTAACACCTCAAATTCAAAAAAATTAGAAAATGCAGGTTTTTTTAAGGTCCGATGTCAGTACCAATAATGCCACCAACGGCCCGTAGACTGACACACGGTTTGTAGGTAGCTCCATGGGTGGCAATCCAACTTTTTCAAATGTGTCAAGTTCCATTAATTTTATACAGTTCACCAGGACGGTTTATTTTCCTATCAACGAGTCGTAGGCAGGTTTCGTAGGTGAGTCCTAGACTTTGAGAAATATCATATATCATATATATATATAGAAGAGAACCCTAGACCCACCTACGTGGCGCCACCACAAACAAGGATTCCCTTTTAATTTATGTTATTTCCAAAACTAGCCTTCCCCTTTCATGAAAAGTTGTGACTTTTATGAAAAGTTGCGGCTTTTATGAAAAGTTGCAACTTTTATGAAGAGCTGCAACTTTTACGAAAAGCTGCAACTTTTATGAAGAGTTGCGACTTATATGAAGAGTTGCGACTTTTATGAAGAGTTGCGACTTTTATGAAACGTTGTGACTTTTATGAAAGGTTGTAACCTTTCCAAAGGGTTGTAACTTTTCCAAAGAGTTGTGACCTTTCCGATAAGACAAAATAAGCATTTTTTCACGCTATCCTTTGTTGTCTATAAATAGAGGAATTTCCTCTCATTTTAAAACAACGAAAATTTTGAACTTTTTCTTCTTCTTCTGGACAGTTAAATATTTGTGTACTTTGCTCCTGTTGAATGAATCACTGACACTATTATTTTTATATCAATACCCTGGTGAATATAATTGTTCTATCTTGAGAGGGTATATTCCTTTTAACCTCGGGTACTAGAGGGGAATAATTTCCTTAAGAGGACACTGTGCATTTAGTTGGCTCGATTTTTTCCATTATGTTTCATTCTATTGTTACATATCCTGGTATGTTTTTTACAGTCATTAATTTATGCTTATATTATTAGTTGTTATTATTATTTTTGAGTACATGCTTTAGACTTTGTTGTTTATGTTTCTGCAAAATTATTTTTATAAGTATTTGTTAGTACAGATTAAATAACAAACGTTAATTGAACATTCAAGCAAGTTTTCTCTACTGATATTGTTGAAGGTACAATAAAGAAAAAAGCCCTTACAAATCTCTAATTTCATCATCAACAACGTCATTTTTTCACATACAAGGATGAAATTTTCTGTTTTTTAGAAAATTCTCAGAGAGTTAATAACTTTGCATGCCCATATTTTTTTATTTTTATGTTGTTGCTATCTATTTTTACTAAATTTTATCAATGATATTATGAGTACTTTAAGGATTGAAAGTTGTTTGAAGTATTAATCAATTTTTTAAGGTATGTTAATTCAAAACATGAGAACGTTTCTGGTTAGAATGATTTGTTATCGTCATTGGATATCTCATAGTTTACTCCCTTTAATGTATGTTTTTTCTCGCTGATTTGTTTACTCCTTAAAATTGTATTGATTATTTTTCGTTTGGTATGTATATGATATCACTTGGACAAAGCTTTCGTCCTTTTAAGGTTCTTCTTTTTTTTTTTTCTCATTCGACTCTTCTAAATATTTTTGTTGTGAGTTATGACTATTTTTGGCAAGCTTAATTTGAAGAATATAAAACAAAACATGTTCTAAATAAAAGTAATATCTTAAGCTACAAAAGATATGTCTATTAACATAGATTTGTTGTCATTCATGTCCCAAGTCATTGCTCAGCGTGTGAGTTATCCATGTTAGACTCATTTTTAATTTTTTAATGTTCGAGAATATTTATTTAACATGAGTCTAGAATCCAACATTTTGATCTACTTTTACTTTCACAATGCAATGACTATACATACATATTTCTGAAAAAGTCGTAAAGTTGCATTGATGAAGCATATAGAAGGACCTTCAGAGCAACAGTTTAATGAAGAATGAATTTCTAAAAGTGTCAACAATATTATTTTGCTGTTGTTTCAAATTTATTTTTCTCCTTTTATAAATTTTGTTAGAGTAACAAAGTAACAATAACGAAAAGTGGTGAACTTTTGACCTCAAACAAGTAGATTGTCTCTAAAAAAAATTATTTATGTTGTTGTGGTGTACATTTTTAACGGCCTTAATTTATTTATATCTAATATTGATTATCGACAACTTTCACATAAATATTTTTTCACAAGGAGTTATTCTAACCATAAAATTATTGGATTATATATTTTACATGTAAAAAAAATAGAAAAAATGATGTTTAATCGCTACATAAAAACATCACTCAGTTTTAACAATACAATTATATCATCAAATATATATTATGACAATTTATGCAAAAGATAAAAATGATTAGATATGAAGATATTTTTAATCATTCATTATATATTTACAATTCTTGAGAAATGTGATTATGCCAAATCATGTCATTTCTGTTGAAATATTCTTAAAACCTACTAAAATTTACTTCTTTTTTTCTTATAACAGTTGATTATTGGAAAGGTTGTTCAAAAGCTTAGAAAGATTATTTAAGCCCGCACGAAGCACGGGTAAATTACCTAGGTAGAGTTAGAAGTTGGTACCCAAGATCGAGATGTACGGCCCGTAGGTGACCCACGAACCGTACATGGGTCTGTTGTTGGGAGTCCAAAACCAGTGGTCTCTGATCTCACCCACGACAAACCAGGACGGTCCACTACTTAAAAAATGATCTTTATCGGTAATTAATTAATGGTAATAGCTCAATTGCCGCTAAATATGTATTTTTCGCGGTAATTAGAACTCTTTGTATATGTCCCTAAAGCGTTTAGCGACATTGGATCTAATGGCACTTAAGTAATGTCGGTAAATACTTTAGCACTCTTTATTAATGTGTCTATTTATTAACGCTAAAAGTTGTTTTTGTTGTAGTGGTTCGTGATATGGCAAATGGACCGTAGGTTTGGCCGTTGATGAAGTCGGCAATTATTTTTAAGAAGGGCTTTTGGGTCTTTTCCTAATTATTCTAACGCAATACTATGTCGTTTTACCTTCTATCCTAGGCTCTATATAAACACTTTTACCCCCAAAATCACCCAATTCAATTCATTCTCTCAAATTCCCAAAAGAAGATCAATTTCAAATATTTCTCTCTCTACATTTTGAAGAAGAAATCTAGGGTATCAAGTCAAGTCTCCAATGCCCCCATTGATTTCAAGATTTTAGCATCAAGGTATAATAGCAGTCACCTATGGAGTCCTTTCGTTCATAGGGTTACTAAATTCCCCTATTTTAACACGGTAGGATCTTCAATGGAAGTTAGGGTTTTTACTTAATCTCATGGATTCTTTTCAATTATGATATTATTGATTGATTTATGTATTTTTATGCATGAATTGAAGAAATTGCATGTTTCTAAGTTGAAACATCATGAGCCTATGTGAAATACATGTTTTCTATAATTGATCATATGATGAAGTTTTTAAATCAGGAAAGATGAGTTATGAAGATATGCATGTTCTTTATGAAATTGATGAAAAAAATATTTAAGTTGCTTTGAGAGTAAAACATGCATGTTGTTGTTGTGTTGTGAAAGGATTTATCATATACATGTGAAGGCATGATTATGAAAGGTTTTCTCACATAAAGGATTCTTAGAGTTGAAAGGTTTTCTCAACTAAACATTGAATAAAGATTAAGGAGCTATCCTAATGAAATCTAGCTTGGATTGGTTGCTTAATTGTACCTTTCCATGGATGATATTATGACTTTAGATTGGATTGGCTATTTTATGTGCCTTTCTGTGGATAATGAGACAAGTTAGGATTAAAGACTATTATGTGGGATTTATTCTTAGAGCCAAGAGGATATTGAGATGGAAGCTCTCCCGTAGCTTGAGGCCGAGTTTCTAGTAGCAATCTCATTATTCCATACCTAAGTGTCCCCATAGGATGATTGTCTTAGATAGACATTAGCTAGTGCATCCACATAAGCTAGAAATTCATGGTCTTACCTTTGAAAGTAGGACAACCCTTTTCGATGTGGGTTAATACACCGAATTCCATGTTAATAGCTCACATGGTCTTAAATGTTGGTTAAAGCTAAATCTCTCATGAATATTTTAAAGATGTTAGCTTGCATTGGCCATGTTTTATGATTTATGTTTTCTAAACCTTTTATCTCATTATTTAGTTTGGTCGTTGCATGTCATGAAAAGGTCCCTTTTAACATGATTTCGTACTTTTTAAGCATGGCTATCATACTTGATACATTTTTTTACTAGCCATGCTCTTTCCTACATTCTTATACAAATGTAGGGTCCGACGCTCCAATTTTGCATCCCCGTGGCTAGAGTTCACTATAGTAGAGTTGAAGATTGGTGAGTCCTCATGTTCGAAGGACTGAGCTTTGAATGCAGGGAAGAGCACAAAAAAATCATGAAACTGTTGGATAAGCTTGACGTTATTCAATTAGAAATTACAATCCAAACTAAATTAGAAGAGAGAGAAACCCAACAAGGAGAAAGTTATGAAGAAGTAAAGATAGAGAGCCAATCTTGGCTACAAGAACAAACTCAACTTCTAAAGTTTCAAGAGTTTATTTGTGATGGTTTGACATACATGACAACCCAACTGATTGAAGGAAGAGTCGAGATCACACAAAAAATAAATCAATTTGGCTCAGATATTCATGACTTAGAGGCTCACTTGAACAAAAAAATTGAGGTGTCTGAAGCCCAATTACCAATTGTCGTGGATGATGACCAACTAGTGGAGGAAAAAGAGGAATTCCAACCATTTAACTATATTTTATTCATTAATATCGATGTTGAGAAAGAGTACAAAAGTGAGAATATTGTAAAAAATGTTGCTTTGGAGTTGAGGCATCTTGAATCTCATTCAAAACACTTTTCTATAAAATCTGAACTAATGGATCAGTGTATAGATGAGGTACAAGTCCCCTACATCCTAAAGTGTTTAGTTCACGTAGACAAAACGACATTCCTCACCTAAGGGCCAAGAAGTGCAAGATGCAACATATATTACTTGGTTTCTTTATCTTTATACCACCTCTCCTTGAGAGGAGCAAAAAAGTTGATGCAAAGTTGGGGGTGCAATTCATAAGTTCAAAGTGGAAAGAAAAGTGGGGAACTTACTTGTGACATGACGAGACGTTAAATTAGGCGCTTATTGGGAGGCAAACCAATTAGTATTGTAACTTCTTATTTTATTTTAATTTTATTATTGTAATTTTTTTCTTTTGGTCTTGTTTTTGCAGATTGGGGGAAGTCTGAGTAGCCAAAAATTTAGAGCTAAGGAGCACGTTTGAGCTTAAGTGTGGGGTGACGACCCTTGATGAAAATTAAGAGAACATGCTACTAGCTAGGCCTAAAGGCCTCAAGGAGTTTTCCTAACCCTTGTTTTAAATTTTATGTGATGCTTTGGAGACATAGCATATTTTTAAGTGTGGGGTGGAAGAATGACTTCCCAGTTTCTACTGTTTTATTGGGCCTTTTATTTTTTTTAAGATGGGTTCCTTGGCTTTTGTCTTCGGTTCTTTTCCTGAGGATAGTACCTTTGAACCGAGTCTTTTATTTTTTTTAGGAATAAGTTTCTTTTAATTATTATTTTATAGAAAAGAAAAGACCATTTTGAGTGGTGTGATACTTGCTATTTTGGCCTAATTTTTTAGTAGTACTTTCTTGTGAATGCTTGATTGAAAAAAAATTGCAGACTCTTTGACACATAAGTTCATGGTTGTGACTTTGTATATACCTTATTTTATTTGGTAGTTTGTTATGATCCTGTCTCTCTTAGAAGTGGAATTGATCCATCCTGATTGATATTTGTGTCATGTGTGTGAGATTTTGTTTATTCCATGTTTTGCATCTTAGTCTAGAACTTGCCATGCATGTTATTGAAGCAAAATAAAAAGTGCTGTTTTGTTTAGGAGATAATAATAGGATTTCTTTGGTTTGTCTGGTAATTTTAACCTTTTCAGATATTATATCACTAGTTAGCCCTTTTGAGCCTGTAGTCTTTTGTTGGTAGCCAGATTTTGCCCTTGACTATTTTGTTGAATCCCTAGTTTTTGCACCTTGCTTCCTTGAGCATTATAGCATAGACTTATTCTAATTATCAATTCTGAGAAAAAGAGATGGTGATGTACGGGTTACATCCCGATCACTCTTGATGTAATAGATGACTTTGAGACTATGTTAAACTTCCACTACATTTTATAACTCTTATGTTTTTAAATTGCCTTTTAAAATATCTTGATTTTCTATTATCTTGTTTATTATTTGCTAAGTGGCTTGTGTAGGGACTGTCCTGGTCTTATACGCCATGTCACGTCTAGGGTGTACTTTGGGTCGTGAAAGTTTCAAAAGTGGATAGCTCGTGTGCAGTGGATTCGGAGCACTTGTGTTAGGCATTGAGGTAGGTTTCTGTCAACTTTCTTTATTGAGATTCTAGGTTTCTGCCAACTTTCTTAGGATGTATGTGTGCTTCCAAGCAGCTAAACATGGATTTGAAGATGGGGTTGAGACAATTAGTAGGACTGGATGGCTAATAAAACAATATATAAGCCTCAGTCAGGTGGTACTCTAACATGTTAAGCTTGAATTCTCCCCTCATATTAGTTACAACACTAATCTATAGTGCTAGAAGAAACTTTGCTATGATGAATAATACTAGGAGAAATAACATTATCTTCACCCTCATCTAGTGCAATTGTTTAGTACATTTAATTCAATTCATAACAGATATGGAAGGATTCTAATACCTTCAACACATAGAACCACCTGGTGGCCTTCTTATTAACAACTACATCATCTCACTTAACCTTAGTATTTTGTTATATATATGACTATAGGTCTACCTCATAAACATGCTATGCGTGTACCCATCTGTGAGGGGTGGAAAAACAATATTGAAATGATGTTTAAAGCCCTATATGGAAAATTAGGTCAATCAGATCTAATCATTTCTTTCATAGAGTACAAATGCTACACAGGCATTACAAATTTGACTTGGTGGCAATTATTAAACCATTTAAATAATCCAAGTACATTCAACAATATAAAAGAAGACTAGGGATGGATGCAAATTACAATGTAAAAGGGCAGATGTGAGTTTTTGTTGAGGAAGATATTATATTGGAGGTGATATCTGATAAAGAACAACAACTAACTGTTAATTTGGTGTTTTCTAATGGGGACAAAATGATTTGTACTTCGGTTTATGCAAAGTGTTCACAACAGGAAAGACTTGTTTGATGGGAGGATTTTTACTCCATCTCCTAGAGTATATCTCTCCATCAGCTCATAATGGAAGCTGAAGAAAAGATAGAGGGACTACCTGTCTACCACAATGGAATGGAGGACTTTTCTTGTTGCATTAATTCTTATGAGCTGGTGGACATTAATTTTAAGGGGTGCCCATTAACCTTGTGGAACGGGAGGCCTGACTAGGGGTGTATCTTTAAAATATCGAATATGATGTGGTCAATCAACTTTTTCTTGGGGGAATGGGATATGTGGAACTAGAACATTTTCCCAGATCATGGTCAAACCATGCACCTATGTTACTGTCATATGGGGTTCATAATGGTCAATAAACCATTTAAGTGCCTTAACTTCTGGATAGAAAGAAAGCATTTCAAGCAAGTGGTGTTGCAGAATTAGGTTGCAGACAATGATGATGTTGTTGTGAGGTTTAAAATGAAAAATAAAAGAACCAAGCATGCATATTAATATGGAGTAGGGAATGTTATGGGGATATTTTAAAGAAAATTATTAGAGAAGATATTGTGAGAATCAAAGAGCAACTATTAGAGGACTTCCCTATTTCTTCTAATAGATCTATCCTTAATAGAGCTCATGCTCAATATTACAAGTACTTCAAACTTGAAGAAGAATTTTCAAGACAGAAAGTTTGTATTTAGTGGTTCACAGAAGGAGATAAAATACTAAATTTCACCACAATCTTGGGAAGGGGAGAAGGAAAAGATTGGAAATTTGTAGAATCCAAAAATCTAATGGCTCTTGGGAGGATGGGAATAAGGCGCTGAAGGAAGCTGTGAGTTTTTACAAAGATCAATTTTCTAGTATTGTTAAGGGAGATGAAACTTCTCTGATTGATCTTATCCCTTCATTAGTTAATGAGGTAGACAATGCCTTGCTGAATAGGCACCCTAGTTTTGAAGAAGTCAGAAATGTGGTGTTTGAGTGGAATGATGAAAGTGCTACTGAGCTTGATGGGTTTATAGGGTTGGTCAAGACATATATGAGGTGGTGATTTCTTTCTTTTCTAGTATGACTTTATCCAAATCTATCTCACACTAATCTAGTCGCAATCCCTAAAAAGGAAGGGGTGATCTCCTTTTTCTTATTTTAGACCAATTAGTCTTAGTAATTTCTCAAATTAGATCATCTCTAGGATTATTTCGTGATAGGCTAGAAGGACAGCTATCTAAGCTTATCTCTTCTAATCAATCTGGCTTTATTAGGGGTAGAAGTATTACTGAGAATGTCCTTCTTGCCCAAGAAATCAAAGTGGATATCAGAAAGAGGAGTAAAACAACAAATGTATTATTTAAACTTGACATGGCTAAAGATTATGATATGGCAGATTAAGGCTTCTTGATGAAAGTTTTGGGTGAGTGGGTTTTGACAGACTTGTTACATACAAAATATGGAGATTGGTGGCCAACAATCGGTATTTAGTGTTGACAAATGAACAAGCGTTTAATTTTTTTTCACTCTACTAGGGAGTCAAGCAAGGAGCCTAAATGGAGTGAGGAGATCAATCACTTAGCCTATGTTTATAACACAATAATATACGCTAGTGCTGATAGTTTCTCTTTAAAGGTGATTATGAAGACTTTGTAGGACTGTGGAAAGCAATTTAGTCAAAAAATTAACAGAGAAGAAAGTGCTTTCTATGTTTATAACAAGGGTGAACATAGGGACATCATAGGCATAGAGGAGTGTTCTAGCTTCACTAGAAACTCATTTCCTCTTATGTACCTTAGATTGCCAATTGGGCATGCCAGGAAAAGGAAAGCTCATAAGCATAGACGGGTAAGGTACTATCTTTTGGAGGTAAAGTTGTTTTAATTAATAATGTTTTATAAAGTCCCAATATATCAATTATCAGCCATAATACCTCCTAAATGTGTGATACATGACCTTCACAATGTATTTGCTAGATTTATGTGGAACTTTACTGTGGTAGGAATAAACAAACATTGGGTTGCTTGGCCAGAAATATGTTTACCTAAAAAGTGTTCATTACTAGTTAAAAGATGCACTACTGTAAGATTGAGAGAAGTAATTTCTAAATTACAAGTGAACTGAGTCATTGTCTTTCAGAAATAGCCTCTCTGATCTGACTTCACAAGTTAGAAGTAAGCTCCACATACACGCCACGCTCCACATACCCCACTACACACAAACACACTAAAAATGAACTCTTTCAATACACAATATATCTATAAACTAACAAAAAAACCTATAACCATTGTCCATGACTCGATGCGCCGAGCCCTGAGGACAATCCCCCCATTTGGGTGCCATGCCCCGAGGACCCCACCCCATGCCTCGATGACCCTCCTCACCCCAAGACGCCGTTCCTCGAGGACCCCCTACCACTCCTTCTACCTCGAGCGTCGTGCCCCGAAGAACACCCACAACCCACCCCAAGGGGAACGTTCCCAAAGGACCCCCTGCCCCGAAGCGTCGTGCGCCGATGACACCCAACTTTAGCCTCGGGGATCAATTCCCCGAACAGCCCCTGCCCTGCGACACGGTGCTCCGAGGAACCCCCCGCCACTCGGTGCGGTACCCCTAGGACCCATCGCCCCACGGTGCCATACCATGAGGAACCCCTGCTCCGCGACGTTGATCCCCAACAACCACCCACCCCGCGGCACCGTGCCCCAAGGACCACCCGCCCCACGACATCGTGCCCTGAGGATGACCTGCCCAACGGCGTTGTCCCACGATGACTACCCGCCCCGCGGCGCCGTGCCCAGAGGACCCCCGCCCCACGGCATCGTGCCCCGAGGAACCCCTACTCTGTGGCACCGTGCCTCGAGAAACCCCCCCCCCTGGGTGCGGTTCCCCGAGGACCCCCCGCCCTGGGACCGTGTCGTGACCCGAGGACCCATCGGATCCTCCCCACCACCGTGGGGTGCTGTGCCTTGAGGACCCCCTAACCCCACCCTGGGATTTTACTGCTGCTGCCTAGGAATATTGGGTCATTCGGGCTTTAATTGTTGTTGCCGAAGAATATTGGGCCAATTTTATTTCCCTTTTTAGTTTCTTTTGAAAAGCTTCCGCTGGTTAGGGCCTCTTTTCAGTTGTACTAGATTTTAAGCGCCCGTGCCAGCATGGGCCCAATGACCACTAAGAAGAAGCATGCTGTGACCCGAGGACCCCCCACCTCGAGCTTTAACTTCTGCTGCCCAAGAATATTGGGTCATTTGGGCTTTAACTGATTCTGCCCAGGATTATTGGGCCAGTTTTATTTCCCTTTTCAGTTTCTTTTGAAAAGCTTTCACTGTTTTGGCCCTCTTTTCAGTTGTACTAGATGTTAAGCATCCGTGCTAGCATGGGCCCAATGACAACCAAGAAGAAGATCATTTTTTGTTGATGATCATACAATATGACCAATATGACATATGATAGTTGTTGTTTTTCAGTTTGGCAGACGGTTTTATTGCTACTCATCCACATTTCCATCTGAATATAATAGATGTTAAGTTCATCAAGCAGCTTGCAGTAGAGTCAAGTTACTAATTTAAGTGAAATCAAAACATGTTCATGTAATTGAACATTACTTCTTTGCAGTGGAGGTCAGCCCCAAAGGTGTTGTGATATACAACACTCTGAAGTGAAATGGTAGCATGTAGTAGAATTTCATCTTAAAGTAGATGTATTGGGAATGATACTTGCAGCTGCGACATCCTGAGGTGATGCAAGAGGAAAAGGTTGTGAAACTGGTAATCTATATTTCTTTAAGCAATTAAGAAAAGACAACAGTTCGTCAAACAGTGGATATTTTCTTCCATGTGCTCGGTACATGTGGTGCCTCTGCTTTTGTGCTTGTCCAAGCCTTTAATCTAAATAAGTTTGAAGGGATAACAAAATCAGCTTGAGTACAGGCATAACAATCCAAGAAGTTGTGCATACTCTTTCTAGGAAAAACATAACAAAATTAGATATTACCTCAACATTGCTCTTAACATTTTCGAGTAAATCTAGAATAAAGCCTGTAGATTTGATGGGTAAATGTCTTCGGTTATTTGAATAGTGGGTCTTTTAGATATCCAACGGTATCTCTGTAAGTAGATTACACACTTGGGTGCAAGGCATTAGGGTATCTTGCTAAGTACAAACTGAAATTCCTTCAGTCTCCAACAAAAATATAATCATATATCTTCTCAAGACAATTTCTGAACTTGTAAATAAGCAATCTCGGGTTTCCCAGCTAATGTTAGAACACAAACGAAACTCAAATTATATTCTAAGATATAGAACAATGGATAAAGTAAAGTCCAATAACTCCGATTTGCAAATTGAGTTCCTTCAAATACTTTACTACCTACATTAATCAAATGGTGTCTGCATAAGTGAACATTTGTAAGGCGCTACTAAACATAATGCTTGGTTGTCAAATTTGTAGGCTTACCATGGCGTTCAGTGATTGGCTGATCATTGATACTACTATTCTCCTAGTTCGAATCCTTTGTATTGGACTATATTACCTTACAATAGGATTTGGCTAGGAAACACTATTATTATTTTGATAGAGAAGCGATGATTTCTTCAATATTATGTGTGGGAATTACATGCAGACACAGTACATTCAAGACATTAAAACACATTGCATTTTAAGAAAAATAATGCCAGAATTACCTATTAAGAATGAAGCCATATCATTTTCAATTTCTGCAGAGGAGGAGCAGATCATTTGAGATTGAAAGTGTGCTCTTGTTGAAAGTTGATTATGTGGCATGAGTTTTGGTGGATAAATAGGGATGACGGCCAAGAGGAAGACTAACATGCATCACTTCTACTTGATGTGCCTTCTTCAAGAACAACATTAATATGCATGTAAATTAAGAATTTGAGTTATCCTTTTAGAGAAGTTGCAGAGAGTAATACTATGTGTATACATACATTCAAGAATTAGAACACATTGCATTTAAGAAAACCTCTTGAACAAGTGGTTCTGTGACTTGTGAATTGACGTTTTCAGCATACATGCATACTTGCTGGAGTGTGCATGTATGTTGGAAACATAAACTCACAAGTAAAAGAACCACTTGTTCAAGTGGTTTTCACTAGCACCCGCGGTCCTCTTGAGGAATATAAGCTCATAAGGAAGGACAAGTCATCATCTGGTTTTGTGGATTACTTTGATCACCGATCAGTTGCGCTTGCTATTGAGAGCCTCAATGGAAGGCAATTGTTTGGATAGTGTATAAAGGTTACATATGCCACATTATTTGTGTGTTTTTCAGTATACAAGACTAGCTTCTCAAATGCAAAAGTGATGTGGGATCTGAAGGACTGCGGGGAAGCAATGCTTGCATAGCGACCATCATACTACATGAATCAACGAGTACATTCGTGGCTGCAGGGAACTAATGCTTGCGTAGACACCATCATACAGTATGATCGTGTCTATACAAGCATTGCTTCTGCCACCAATGTACTACTAGTTGTTGATTCTCAATAAAAGCAACTTGTAAACACTCGTTGTTACTGCTTCATTGTTCTATTCTTCTCTATTGTCAGTTTTTCAGTTTCCTTTAATACCATCAGAATGTATTGGATCTATAGTTTGAATTTTGTTTGAGAATTAAGGTTTTAATTTCTCTTCGCAAAAAAAAAAATTGTGTTTAGAGATTATTTTATTCTAAGATTATGTTTTATAAATAAATCTGAAGTTCTTTTTCAAAAGAAAAAATTGCAAGACCGATACTTGTTTGTATACATATATTTTAAAACTCATCACATTAAATTTAGTAAGACAAGTTCTTTTGTAAGACATCTTTGATACATTGATTCAAGAACAATTTGTTTCTTGTCATAAATACTGTTAAGAGACAAATTACAACAACATTTACATTTAGCTTATGTAGACACTCTATTCCACACTTACCTTTCCATGTATTAGTGACCATACTTGGCGTCTAACAAACCACCCCCATCTCTTGAATTCTTTGTCCTTTATGAAACATCAATATCCACACCTTTAATTAGCACCATTGGACCACAATAAGCAGCAACTTCCTCATTTTTGTCACAATGTTCCTCTGGTTTGTCATTTTGCGCAAGTAATGCAGTGACCCTTTCAATTCTAGGACAGTCCCTTGGCAAATAAAACGACCATCAAATTCATTCACACACCAAACATTAGAAAGCATTTTCTAATTGCAATGCATCTTTTGATTCTTTCTCAGGTAATGCTAATAGTCCATGTGAATGAGTATCTTGGTTGTGGAAAGGGGTCATCTGGTACTTCAATCTTCTGAGTTATGACTAGCCTAGATAATGTGATAATTTCCAACGGCAAAAATTGTCATGTCCTTCCATTCATTAGTAGGCATCGATGGTACATTGTACTGTATGATATTTGTATTTCTTGGATACATGCTAATTTAAAAAAAACTATGCTTGTTTTATTTCCCCAGAGTTGCAACTTGCAAATCTGATAACAGGTATCAATTGATATGCACATGATACTAACCTTTCTGAAGTACTGGTACATATTGATACTAATTTAACAAAGAAGAATGGATATGCAGAACATGCTTACACCACACAATTACTATGCATAACACTTTTGTTAAAGTGTGTGAGCTTAAGTTGTTACAGAAAACACTTTTAATTATTTAATTATGTTCTCAATAACTTTCTAGCACAAACACTTCTAGGAAACGATGACCGAAAACAGCTCCAAGACAAAACTTATCGACTTACTCTATTATGTCAACAATACAAATCCCCAAAGGGCGACAAAGATCCTCCAAAGAATCATACCTTGCAACCCAAACACCAAATTACAATATTAAACACAAACCCTGCATCCTCTTCACCCCTCAGAGGGAAAAACACTTTCACTACAACAAAAACAACTTTTAGTGTTAATAAATATACATATTAAGAAAGAGTGATAAAGTTTTTACCAGCAATAGTTAATTGCAATAGGATCCAATATCGCTACAGACTTTAGGAACATTTTAAAAGTGTGTTAATTGCCTCTAAAATAACATATTTAGTGGCAATTAAGCTATTATCGTTAATTAATTGCTGCTAATTAAAGAACATTTCTGGTGGTCTTTGTTTGATAGTAATTTTTTCCGTATGACCATTGATTCGGGGCAGCACAATCAACAAATTAGAGTGATCACATGATTGAATATTAAGAATTTCACAAAAGTTACATATTTTGACTACTAATTTTTCATAGAATGTTCGGTTGCTAGATACTGAAAGATATATAATGGATGGGAATTCAAGATGGGCTTCATTGTTACTTTGGAAACTATATATTTCTTTAATCAGAAATATAATGAAATTGCCATCATTAATAAAGCTGATAATTTTACGAGTGAATAAATTCCGGTGTTTCCGAAGAAGCTGATGAAATCAAAATATGTACGTTATAGTGTCTACATAAACTAAATGTCGGTGATATGGTAATTTGTGGTCTCTTAACAATATTAATAACATGAAGCAAGTGTTGTTCATCCTGTACTCCTAAGATACTTAGAGCAAAAACATTGAAGAACTTGATAAGAAACAACAAAGTTTACAGAGTGTTCATAACTAGAAAATTAAAACCAGCAGAGAAAATAGAATCTGAAACAGATTAGAAACAATATACAAAATATTTTTCACAAAGAAAAAATACGAGCCAACTGAATGTACAATGTCCCCTTAAGGAAATTATTCCCCTCAAGTACTCGAGGTTAATGGAATATATCCTTGTCATGACCCGAGCCTACACCCTGGACGTGGCCGGCACTCGAAAACCATTGCTGGTCACCAAGCGAACCCTCATCCTGGTTGACTACAAGCGGAAGACTAACTCAAGCATACAAAGCTTAAAAACTACATAAAATTCATTGAACTCAATTAAAAATCTTTAACTCAAATGAATAACTCTGAATAAAAATAAATTATTCAACTCGCCATAAAATAGGTAACTTAAGTCTTTAAAACATTTAACAAAATAAATGAACAGACTTCTGAAACTCTACTGTCTATATATGAAGTCTGTAAATGACAAAGATGGAAGTTGGGACAAGATCTATGACCTTCTAACAAAACTGAAAGTAAATGGAATCCTCTGGAAACAAGGAGGCTCACCATAGCTAACTCGAGCTCCATATGGTATCAACGGAGCTCCTGTTGATAACCCTGAATACCTATATCTGCATCATGAAAGGATGCAGGCCAAATGGCTCACAGTACGTGGAATGTACGAGCATGTAAGGGGAATTTGATCTTAGGCATATTTATATGCCTAAGTTGTCAATATTTGCCCATATATTGATTAGATTAAAGAATGATCTTGAGTCTATTAGCTTGATTTTGTTATACTTGTGATGATTATGTACTAAAACATGTGATTAGAAGTTTCAGGAACTCTTCAGGAGATTGGAGTCGAATTGAAGAAAAGAGATGCAAAGGCGTGCGAAGAATAGACGAAGTGTGGAAGCACTTGGGCTTGGCATAGTGAGAGACGCGTCGTGCCAGGCCTGAAAGATCAGAGTGCCTTTCTTGGCGCTCTGCTAGGTGTGATGCGCCAAGGGCAAAAATTCTGCAACCCTTTTCTGGCGCTCTGCTAGGTGCGACACACCAAGGCAGAAACATCAGAGCACCACACTGGACGCAATGGGAGGCACTACACGTCAGTAGGATCCCAACTTTTCCAGCTTAAGTGTTTTAAAAAAGGATTCATAATTGTAATAGACTTTGGCTCTAATTTTCCTACTATTATAAATAGACCCTTAGGGCTCTATTTTTAGGGTTCGACTTTTATTGGATGTGCAAGAGCAAGTATCAAAGTTTGTAATAGGTTTTGATCTTCTAACTCTTCTATTTTCCGGAAATCGTATGAACAATTGTATTTTGTGGTTTTCTAATAGCATGAGTGGCTAAACGCCTCAGTTCTGGGGCTGTAGCTATGAATCGATTGTTGATTATTTAAGGCTTTTTGAATTTAATTCTTGGTTGTCATTATAAGTTACTTCTATATTCTTTTTTTAGTATTTTATGCTTGCGCACCATAAGATAAATTTATTGTCTAATCTTAAAATCGGGAGATGAGAGGTTAGATAGACCAGAGAATATAGAGAGCTCGATCGACCCTTTTGATTGAGTTGGTTAGTGTTTAGGAGTGACGCCCGGATGAAGACCTTGCTTGGTTACGAAATAGGATGAAATATAAATGCTCGCCAGTTAGTCTATTTATCCCCACTCAATGATGTAGTTAGATAGCTAACTGGAGTAGGCGATGAGAGGTGTATAGCCCCACTCATATAATTAACCCTATAAACTAGTAACTTGACAACTAAAGTTAGTTCTAAGCCGAGAATATGATACATGAGATTTGTTACATGCTGCAGCTCTGGAATTGTCTTTTACTTGCTTGAAACATCATCTTAAAGTCATTCACAATGGATTACTTTTATTTATTGCATAATTAGTAATAGTTAACAATCATCACAATCTCTTAAACGGTTACTTTTACTTTTATTTGTAGAATTAAGTGTTAGATATAAATGTATCATAAGTCCCTTGGGAACGATAACTCGTTTCTCAAAGAATCTATATTACTTGTGCGACCACATATACTTGCGTGTATATTGGGGAGCAACAAAATTCTAAAGCATAACCTAAGCTTGAAGCTTGATAAAAAGGGAAACATACTTACCTCTTCTCAAACTTACTTAACTCAATGAAAACTCAACGGTACTCAAAATTACTCAAACTTACTCAACTCAGAAGTACTCAAGGATGGGATGAGCAACTCGAAGGTACTCAACTCAAGATACTCAACTTGAAAGACTCAACTCATGATACTCAACGATAAAGCAATAGTAAAAGATGCAATATATATATATGGAAAGCTGTAAAACTGTAGATAGCAACTCAGTGTATTGAAAAATACAATAATACTCAATGTGTATATAAAAATACAATATAACTCTGTGGGAGTTTCTTATCGTGACCAACGACACTAACCTACTATTCGAGTGTCTACGATCGTCGATAATATAGTAACCCAACAAGGGTAGGGGTCGTGTCCCAAGGGAGTGGTAGTGAAAATAGTAGCTAGGCTAAAATTTTGTTCTAGTTAGCTGTAGTTTGAGAAATTATCGAATAAAAACAAAGTAAATTCAAGTGGGTGACACCAAAGTGTCAAATATCAATGGGGGTTTGTCACAAGTATAGCTCAAACAACAAAAATAAAAAAGAAACTTGAAATATGGGGAGAAGTTCTTGGGGTGTGACCGTAACATAAATTGATATAAATTGTTGGGTACATGATTTCGATAGGAAATTTGCAAGATAATAGTGCCTAGGCTAAGCTTTAGATGGAAATAAGTTCCCTCTCGAGCAACTTACCCCGTTTCAAATGCGTTCCTCTCGAACACTCATTTGCCGCATTAAGGCCAGCCTATGCCTTACCCCACTCGCTCTCTCGAGCTGAGTGTTAGTATATGGGACTACGGCTCACCCTCTCGGGCTAAACCTCATGTTGACCCACTCCTTAGGCCATCAGTCTAGTGGTCTTGGTTTCACGACCTCCCTCTCGGGCAAGCCGAAAACACATGGGTGGTTTTGTATTTGCAACTACAAACCCATTAAATTAAACCACAACCACTAGGTGAAATCACCATTAAAATACATCT
>JAJOOR010024184.1:0-18039 GCA_036250505.1 Solanum acaule | reverse complement strand
AAAGATTTTGTTAGAACATGACATAATGAAAGGTATGGAAAGAGAGTGATTTGAGTTACTAATGAATGTGGAAAGTGAACCTATTAAGTGTGCCAGACAAAACTCTCTGGTTTTGAATTGATCTAGAGCTTAAGAAAGAAAACACAAAACTTTTGAATATTATGGTCTTAAACCAAAAGATACATAGAACGTGTTAAGATATCCTTTATTTTTGTGATCTTAGACATGTCACGTGGATACTTGAAACTATAGAGTTGCTACAAAAGAAAGACTAAATAGACGTTATTGTTGAAACGAACTAAAAAGAAAAGTAAGAAAAACAAAATTTGAGTAAGTGGGGTATGCTCTGTTTGGTGGAGGAGTAATATTTTCAAATCTCCTTTAAAGAAGAGACAGATTTTTATAATGCAGCTAAGCTGAAACAAGGCTTCCAACAAGTGAATATTGTATTCTACCAAGTTTTCAATGTTTGCACAATGAAAATTCAGCCATTTCTTATTCCATACCCTGATGGGAAAATTCAAGATGTATCCCTGCTCTTGTAGATGATACAAAATAATCATAAAGTAATAAAGCAACACAGATACAACAAAACCAATAAGACTAGGGTCAAATTTCGTACATTACACTTAGGTGTAACAAAACTAATCTTTTTTTGTAAGTTACAGAATTAAAGTTACCATAGATAAGCAAAAAGATTATATAGAATTCCTCCTTGCTACATTTTTTTTTTGCAAAGATTATAAAGCGTCTTATGTACATAGAAGGTCAGGTCCTTAGCCACTCTTTTGGTTATTGAAAAGATAGTATTTTGAATTCATATTAGTTGTACAACTTTACATTGTTGAGACCAGAACAATAACAAATATAATGAAAGCAGGAATAAGAAAACCTAATCTTAGTTGTTTACATCAAAATTTATACGGAAATTTTGTCCTAGAAATTATGTGACTGACAAATTTATTCAATAATTTCATTATTGCGACTTCTTTTGATTGTCAATCGAGGCTACCAACAGTACACACATCAATACCCACAAACATATGCCTGCAATAATTACTAGTATACATAATTTAAGATCATGTGCACCAAAAACCTACTGAAAAAACTAATGAATCATAAAGCATAAACACAAAAATGGTCAAAATCAGAATTTCCACATAACAATTCATAGTCAAAACAACCTAAACTTACTTTGAAGAGAAGGAAAGTCCAAGAATATGTCAAGTTACTATCACACATAGCAAAGACCAGCAAAACTCAGGTGAAATTTGAAGTAAAAAGAAAAAGCCAACTTCTGCAATTAGAAAAAATAGACATTGATTTCCTTTATAAAGAGCTTCAACAGAGAGCTATAGCTTAATTTTCGCAAAGAAACCTGCATTTTAGGAACGGTACCACCATTATTGTGGTCTGTTTTGCTGATTTTTCTCCAACAAATCACTTTTGAAGTGGAACTGAAGAGTCACTCTGATTAAGGATTTAAGTTATTCACTCCCTTAGGTATCTCTATTTCTAACAGAGAAAATGGAAGACACGTTCTGGAGAAACATACGTATCCTTTCGGAGGGGTGGGGGAGTGGGTGTGCGTGAGCTTCTAAGGAAAAATCGAGATTTGTTCTTTCATTATTTGTTCTTACGGAGTGGTGGGGTAGTGTGTGACCAGAAGTAGGGTGTGGGGGTAATGAGAGACCAGCAGTAGGGGGTGGGGGGGTAAGGGGAGTATAATAAGTCTTTTGTGAAATATATAAAAGGGGAAAGTAAAAATATATATGTCAAATTTTTATTATTAACATCTAGCTATAAAAACAAATTGAGGTCTTAATATTGTTGCCTTACTAATACTACATTAAAATAGTCTTTTAACGACTGGAAAAAAATTGACGTTATAAATATACTTATAACGACCGGAATTATATTCTTTCGTTAAAATTTGGACGTTAAAAATCCATTTTCTTGTAGTGTTTTAGGCCATCATAATAATACTTACCATTCTTTGATATCATCCTTAGTTATTACTCATAGACAAGGAAACATTCACCTTTAATAACTTGTATCAAAGAAAGCAACTCATAGTAACAATCCACATTAAGCATACTTCATTTCATAAATGATCATAATAAAGGAGGGACACACCATAACTACTCTCAAAGCCTACTTGTGAAATACATGAATGAAATCCCATGCTCCCACCCACACTAAGTAATGTTTCTTGAGAAGCCATAGTTCATAATCATTCATTGTGGGGGTAAGCCTTAACTGACATAGACTATGTGAGCAAATCATGAAATTTGGTGTTACCCACACCAAAAAGGGTGTCCTACTTGCCTAAGGTAGAACCATTAATTTAGCTTTTAGGTGGATCCACTAGCTAAAGACCTATGAGGGCACATAGTTATGGGACAAAAAAATTGCTACTAGATACCCGCCTCAACTCACGTATGGGCATCCATCTAAAGAGATTGCTACTAGAAACCCCGCCTCAACTCACGTATGAGTTTCCATCACAGTCAATATCCACTCGGTGCTTAGCATTTTTCCCCACGGAGTACTGAACATTTCATTACTTGAATTCATTATTATGGAAGAATGTATCAACACTCAATCCAACATAATTCATAAGATAGCTCCTAGATTCAATAAGTGAGAGTAGCCTTTCAACCTAATAATCCCTATATTGTGAGAAAACCTTTCATAACATCTCATCATCATTCGTAAATGTATAATTGAGAATAGTCTTTCAATCAACACAACATTACTATCATAATCATGGAAACTTCATTACTTCATTCATAAGTGTGTTTGTGTGTGTGAATAGCCTTTCAACAACACCACAATTACATCATAGTCATAATCACTTTACTCTCAAAGTTTTCTTAAAACATATATACATAAATCTCATAATCATGCATAATTCTCATACTTTTCCTTCAAGGACCATGGATTATTCATCAACACATCTAAAATTACTACATTAGACATGGATGATAACTTATTTCAAGTAATCAATTCAATACATTCATAATTCTATAACATTCTACTTGCATTTATCAATACCCACACTTTAAGATCCAATTTGAGAAAATAGGGTAATTCATGGATTCTTGAGGAATTCAACTTAAAATCATGTAAAATCATCTATTCTCTCAATCTCAGTTGATGGTAGCTAGATATGAGGTCTATCTTAGAGAAACAAGTGGCACCTTGAAGTTGGTTGAAAAGGTCATTAATTCTCGAAATAGGGTATTTATTCTTTATGGTGACCTTGTTCAACTAGCAGTAATTGATACACATCCTAAGGGAACTATCTTTCTTTCTCACAAATAAGATTAGAGCGCCCCAAGGTGAGACACTAGGTCGGATGAAACCCTTATAAAGAATATCTTTCAACTACTTTTTTAACTCTTTCAACTCAGCAAGAGCCATTCAATATGGTGGAATAGAAATGTGTTGAGTATCAGGAAGAATATCTATTCCTAAGTCTATATATCTCTTAGGAGGGACTTCGGAAGATAGTCTGGAAAGACCTCTAGAAACTCACTCATAACTGGAACTAACTGAATAGGTGGTGTCTTAACACTAGAGTTATTAACTTGGACTAATTGATAGATTCACCCCTTAGAAACTAACTTTCTCATCTTAAGGTATGAAATAAAATGACCTTTAGGCACTTCAAAACTACTCCACTCTAAAACTGGCTCATTAGGAAACTGAAACTTGACTACGCGAGTTCTACGATCGACTGAGGCATAACAAGCGTGAAGCTAGTCCTTGTGATAGACTAAGATGGTACAATCACGGTAGACTCTTTCTGCTAGAATAGACTCACCCACAAGTGTGGAAACAATGAAGGGTTCAAGAAGTTGTTCAGGGGGGAATATTGAACCTCATGGCTACATAAAGAGTCATGCAAGACAAACTCGCACTTGGATCAAGTAAGGCATAAACATCAAAAGTAAAGACTTTAAGCATATTAGTGATAAAATCTGGTGAGTTATTCAGGGGGGAATATAGACAGTTCGTACCTCCCCTTGTTTGTGATGTAGCTCCTCTCTAGGTATTTCTATATGTTAGAGCTACTGAAAAAGATTGGGCTCGATTACCCCCATTACCCTGCCTGTTTTTAGGGCACTCTCTCATAAAATAACCCGTCTCACCACACTTGAAGTAGTATTTGAGTCATCATGACATGCTCCTGGGTGGTTCCTACCACACTTAGTACATGTAGCGTCCAAGTTGCCCCTTGTGCCACACTACCTTGAGACTAAATAGGTTGATCTATGATATTGTGGAATTCTTGTTCTTGTGATCATTCATGTTCCTTGGTGCAGGTGACTAGATGACAATGGAGCATGTCCAGATGACCTCTACTAGAAGGATGACTGATTTACATTCCCGGTCTTCTGCTGGTCGGACTCATTGATTTGTTGTCTTAGCTCTCTTACTGCAGAACTCTTCCCTATCTCCCAACCTATCCTTCTCCACCTACTATACATGAATCATATGCCTATCTATGTCTATATTGTAACACCTCGGAATAATTTTGAGCTAAGACTCAAACCATTCTTAATTATGAGTAGGATTTTACCGAGGAATTTAAATTTTCTTAAGTGTTAAGGTCACTAGATGTAGCATTGATGAGTCCATAAATTGGACTCATTTAGGGTTTTATTTTGATAGAAATAGTGTCCTCAAATGTTTATTTTGTCTCAATATCCGATGAAAACTCTTGAGTTTCAGATATTTGAAGTCTTAGTGGAAGCATGGACACTTAGGTGCAAAAAGGTTGAAAAGAACGAAGAAGCTGAAGCCTGAGCATCGCCAAGCAAACTTGGCAATTTTTCGAAGGGACGCACTCCGCCATTTGTTCCAGTACTTGAAATCCTGAAGGAGCAGGATAAAAAAGGCAATGAAAGGAGAAACCGGCGTTTTGCTGAATAACTCCGCGAAGCAGTACTATGTCACCAAATGACACAGAGCATGACGATGCTGAAGGCTAGTGCAAAATGGTGACGAACTACACCAAAGGGCAAATCGTCGAGTTAATCGGCGATTCCGACTAACCTCGTTGAAAGATCCGCCAGCACTATTTTCTGAAGTCTATAAATACTAAACTTGTTATTAATTTTTGGGGAATCGAACATTTATTTTAATTTTCACTATAGAATAGTACTTGGATATTTTCTCTCAAGTTTGGAGAGGGTTTTTTGGGAGACTTGAAGAAAGAAGGATTTCATCTTCCCCAAGTTGGAAGTAGGTCTTCTCCATTCTTCTTCCTTTGCTTAAATCAAGGTTTAATTCCTTATACCCATTTGATTTTAGTATCATTTTAGGTGTATTTTCTTATTTCTTGATGTATGGCTAAAAAACCCCATTCTTGGGGTGTGATTTAGCAAATATGTGTTGATATTATTGTTGGGTCTTGCTTGCAGATAGGTTAGATGTATTTTAATGGTGATTTCACCTAGTGATTGTGGTTTAATTTAATAGGTTTGTAGTTGCAAATACAAAACCACCCATGTGTTTTCGGCTTGCTCGATAGGGAGGTCGCGAAACCAAGACCGCTAGACTGATGGCCTAGGGAGTGGGTCGACATGAGGTTCAGCCCGAGAAGGTGAGCCCTAGTCTCATATCCTAACACTCATCTCGAGAGAGTGATTGAGGTAAGACGTAGGCTGGCCTTCATGAGGCAAATGGGTGTCTGAGAGGAACACATTTGAAACAGGGTAAGTTGCTTGAGAGGGAACTTATTTCCATCTAAAGCTTAGCCTTGTCACTATTATCTTGCAAATTTCCAATCAAAAGCATGTACTCAATGATTTATCTCAACTTGTAGTGCGGTCACACCCCAAGAACTTGTCCCCATACTTGATTTTCTTGTTATTTTTGTTGTTTTAGCCATACTTGTGACAAAACTCCTTTGATATTTGACACTTCTTTGTCACCCACTTGAACTTAATTTGTTTTTATTCGATAATTTCTCAAACTACAGCTAACTAGAACAAAATTCTTTCCTAACTACTATTTTCACTACCACTCCCTTGGGACATGACCCCAACCCTTGGTTGGATTACTATCTTATCGACGATCATAGACACTCGAACCGTAGTTAGTGTCGTTGGTCATGCTAAGCATCAAGCACCTTGTGTTCCAAAAAGAACTAAAGAGCATTCATTCAACTCATTCGTAAGTTCTTTTATGTTTTGGGTTAACTTCAAATGACCATAACTTTCAGTACTGGATAATTTATTTGGCCGATAAGATATCAAATGAAAGGTATTTGAATTATCTTTCCAACTCCACTAAGTTTGCTAAGTTTCGAGTTTGGATGAGTGAGATATTCTCGTTTGAAGTCAGCCTGTCCAGTTAAGGAAAGTTACCCAAAATTATGAGGGGTATTTCTGTATTTTCCTTACCCCTTCAGCTTAAATCATTTTTAGTAATAATTTAGAGTTCTTAACTGATTAGAATCAGTTTCATTCATCCCCAATACACTTATGGTTTTAGAAGAGAGTTTAAGAAGAGAAAAGAGGAAAATTTCAAGGCGGTCGTCGAGATTCTTGAGTTTTGTTGTGGATTTTTGCCAAGGGTTTGATCCCTAAAAGGTATGTAAATTTTCATAGTGTTGGGTTCATTCACCCACACAACAATCATGAGTTCTTTTACGAATTTCATCCATAAGTTTGGGTATATTGAGTTCTTGATGAGTTTCTTGAAGTTTGAGTTTCGTTCTTTGATTAATGAGGTTTGATAAATTCTTGAAATGAATGTTAGGAGTTTGAGGGTTTTTTCGAGTGGATTTTCATATAATTAAGTTGGGTAAACGAATCTAAGGGAGTTAGGAAGAAACCATTCGATTCTAGTCAAATTAGGGTCAGAAAATGAGCAAAGAAATTCGTCGGGGTTTTCTGGGCATGGGCTGGCGCGCCGTTCCACCATTGGGCCAGAAAAGGTTGTTTGTAGTTAAAGGGTTGGCGCCCTGTGCCACTCAGTGCGCCAAGGTCGCCTGTCCCCACCCCTTCTCTATCGTTAGGACTATCCGAGTTCCTTCAAATGGTACCTTTAATCCCCCTTTATTATTAATACTCTAAACTACTTATAAACATTGATAAATCATTCCTAACATGAATCATAACCTAGAATTTATAATTCAAATTTAAGATAGAGTTAAGAGTCAAGTCTTGACAATTCTTTCGAGTATTTTGAGAAAGTCCCTTTGAGTATTTTTGAAAAGTCTTCTACAATTACTAATAACTTGTTTCAAGACTCGAGTAATTGAATATGAGAATGAGGAGAATGTATTCATGAGTTTACATTATCATTGAGATCCTTGAGCCGAGTCGTTCATGCCCATAAATTTCGTATAAACTCCATAATTTGAATGTCTTTGAGAGGAGTAGTATCTTCAAATTCTAAGTTCTTGAGCGTTGACTTTTAATCCTTTTGAGATTATATTCCTACTTATGGGACTACTACGTGTTACCCATGAAGTTCTTGAGTTGAGTTGTTCATGCCCATAATTCTGCATGAACCCTATGAGTAGTATCAATGAGTCCTTGAGTTGAGTTGTTCATGCCCATTATTCCACATGAACACTATGAGTTGAACATTCTCGAGATGATTAGTATCCTTGAGTCCTTGAGTTTTGGAGTTGTTGAGTTTCGAGTATTGAGTCTACATATGGTTATTGAAACCCTTGAATTAAGTCGTTCACGACCATAATTTGGCATGAACTCTATTTTGAGAAGTCTTTTACAATTATTCATAATTTTTTTTAATAGTTGAGCATTTGCGTTTGAGGAAGAGTAGAGTTGAGTTCATTTTCTTTAAAATGATATATGGGAACTAAGTATTCCCAAGAGTAAATGATTTTACATTTAAGATGAGAGGAAACACCGATTTCCAAAGTAGTTCATGAGAAGTTTTGAGTACTATCCTTTTTTAGAGAAATCTTTTAGAGTAATAATCTCAAAGTTGAGGAAGAGGAAATGTTTTCTTTAAAACATATGAGCTAAATTATATATTTTTAGGAGTAGTATTGAGAACCGATATGGGGGAGAGTTCTAACAACGCACAGCCCCCATAAACCATGTAGCTAACAGGGGTATAAAGGGTAATACTTTTTAGATGATTCCTTATTGATTTTTACCATAGACTAGTGGATCCACTCAGTGAGTAGGTTCTATACCCTAGCAAAGTATAGGACACGTCTGGAAGCGTGGGCTAGATGAAGTATCATCACATAGCTCATAGTGATGGTTGTCGGTTAGAGAATCTCCCACAGAGTTATTTTGTATTTTTATATACAAACTAATTTCTTATTGTATTATTCAATGCATTGAGTTGATATCTATTGTTTTAAAATCTTTCCATATATTGCATCTTTTATTGGTGCTTTATCAGAGATGAGCTGAACTATGTTCAAAGAGTTGAGTATTTTATTGTTGAGTTGAGCCCTATTTCTCTGAGTTTAGTTGAACTATGTTTCACAGAGTTGAGTATCTTATTGTTGAGTTGAGACCTATTTCTCTGAGTTGAGTTGAATTATGTTTCACAGAGTCTTATTGTTGAGTTGAGCCCTATTCTCTCTGAGTTGAGTTGAACTATGTTCTTTGAGTTGAGTCACGTTGAGTTTAGTGAGTTGAGAAGAGGTAAGTATGTTCCCTTTCATCAGTTCAAGCTTAAGTTTATTCTTTGGAATTCCCTTTACATGCTTGTATATTCGATGTACGGACGCCATTTGGTCTGCATCTTTTATGATGCAGATACATGTATTCAGAGTCATCAACAAAAGCTTCGTTGATACCCCTTGTAGTTCGAGTTAGCTTTGGTGAGCCTCCTTGCTTCCGGAGGATTCCATTTACTTTTCAGTTTTGTCAGGATGTCGTGGGTCTTGTCCCGACATCAATCTTTGTCATTTAGAGGCTTCATAGATGGACAATAGAGTTTGGGAAGTCTATTTAATTTATTTTGTTAAATATTCTAAAGACTTGAGTTTCCTATTTCTGGCTAGTTGATTGTCCTATTATATTCAGAGTTAATCATTTGATTTAAAGATTTGAATTTCAGTTCAATCAATTTTATTCAGTTTTGAGCTTTTGTATGCTTGAGTTAGTCTTTCGCTTGTAATCAACCAGGAAGAGGGTTCGCTTGAGGACTAGCAATGGTTCTCGAGTGCTGGGCACGTCCAGGGTGTATACTCGGGTCGTGACAAACTTTGTATTAGAGCACAGAGTTCAAGTGTACTAGGGTGTCTTTGAAGTCGTGTCGGTAGGATCTTGTTTATGGTTGTGAGGGCTCTACTTCTATAAATGAGGGACTACAGACATTTAAAAAAAGTTTCCCTTCTTTCATACTCTAAATCATGCAGTAGAACTGTGCCAAAATGAATTTATTCTAACTCGAGCGTCCTCATATCCATTTGACTACCCCGGATACTAAAGGTGGTTGAAAAGTAAAGCCCAAGATCCTTATGGATGAGTTATTCTTAGCAAGAGTCTTGAGGAAGTCATGAGACACCAGAGGGGCTTGAGAGAAGCCCATGAGTGATTTAAGTGTTGAGTTTCAGAGGAATGCACTCATGTTCATATGAAACGTGCTTTCAAGCTAAAAGCGAGATGTACTTTCTTCTCTAAACCTTGTTCCAGTTGAGATCCTTATGAGGAAGTTTATTTTTTGCATTATTCTTACTCGAGAGATAGTATGAGTAACGAGATTATGTGCAGTAGTAGTGAAAGTGCCCAAAGTTAGAGTAAAGTAAGCAGAGGTATAGAGATCTACGAAAGGTATATAGTGATGGGGCAGATTTTGTTAGTGCAATCATGCACCCAGTCAGTTAGTCTTGAGATTTAATCTGGTAGACTTAACAGAGAGCATGTGAGGAATTGAGATGTTAGCTGTAATAAATATGAGTGGTACAAGTGAGAGACCCTAACCTCTAGATAAGGGCAATGAATAGTGGCTAAGTCGCAAGAGTAACAAGAGCATTAAGAGGTGTACCGAGATGGTATGTTACCCGATGAGGTCCCAATTAAGTTAATAACTTTCCCTGTGTGCCTAGATAGCCTAATTGAGTTGTCAATGTGGAATAGGCTGATGAAAACAATTTTTTCACTTAAGAGTTAGATGGAGTGGCCTTATAAACCAATGAGAAGTGGTTAAGGGAAACATCTTAGAAAGAGGTCTCAGTACCTTCTTATGAGAGTTCGGTAGTCACGAGATAAACTTTTTACAAGTGTTAGAGTAAAAATGGGGGGTATAGACCAGTTTAGAGATGATGTAATAGGTTCATAGCTTTCAAGTGTCAGCTTTAGACCTAACGGGGAGATGATAAGATGAGAAATCAAGTCAAGTGTTTAAGAATAAGAAAGTAATGAGTTCCAAAGTGTATGGGAGGTATTTTTTTTCATAGGTCCTTTTAGCAGTGGAGTGATGTTAGAAGAAGAAGGTTAATATTCCTATCATGATAATGATGGTGTGATAATTCCATCTAAGGTTGTAAATGAGGAGGTGGAGGTTTTACTATGAGAAATAGGTAAATGAGAACCATTAGTTGGTTCCGAATAGTAATGCGGGAAATTCTAATTAGTATGGCAAAGATGATAAGACTAACCCCGTTCCATACCCAGTACAGCCGTCATTCGAGGACGAATGATCCCAAGGGGGAGATATTGTAACAACCCGAATTTTTTTTGAACTAAGACTCAAACCATCCTTCATGGTGAGTAGGATTTTACCGAGGAATTTAAATTTTCTTTAAGTGTTAAGGTCACTAGATGTAGCACCTTGAGTTCTAGAAAGAACTATAGATAATTCATTCAACTCATTCGTAAGTTCTTTTATGTTATGGGTCAACTTCAAACGACTATAACTTTCAATACATGATGAGTTAAGTGGCCCATAAGATATCCAATGAAATTTCTTTGGATTATATTTCCAACGCCAGCGAGATTTCTAAGTTTCGATTTCGAATGAGTGAGATATGCTCGTTTGAAGTCAGCATGTTCAGTTACGGAAAGTTACCCAAAATTATGAGGGGTATTTCGGTATTTTCCTTACCCTTCAACTTAAATCGTGTTAGTAATAATTAAGGGATTATAATCAGTTTCATTTAGCCCCAATAAACTTAGGGTTTTAGAAGAGAGTTCCAGAACAGAAAAGAGGAGAAAAGAGGAAAGGTTCAAGGCGTTCGTCGAGATTCTTGAGTTTTGTTGCTGATTTATGCCAAGGGTTTTATCCCTAACAGGTATGTAAGTTTTCATAGTGTTGCGTTCGTTCACCCACACGCCAATCATGAGTTCTTTTACGAATTTCATCCATAAATTTGGGTATATTGAGCTCTTGATGAGTTTCATGAAGTTTGAGTTTCGTTCTTTCATTAATGAGGATTGATAAATTCTTGAGATGAATTTCAGGAGTTTGAGGGTTGTTTTCAAGTGGATTTTCATATAATTAAGTTGGGTAAACAAATCTAAAGGAGTTGGGAATAAACTATCCGATTCTAGACGGATTAGGGTCAGAAAAATAACAAAGAAATAAGTCAGGGTTTTTTGGGAAAGAGTTGGCATGCCGCCCCACCATTGTGCCAGAAGAGGTTCTCTGTAGTTCAAGGGCCAGAGCCCTACACCACTCAGTGCGCCAGAGTTGCCTGCCTCCACCCCCTAAATTTCGCTTGAACTCCATAATTTGAGTATCTTTGAGAGGAGTAGTATCTTCAAGTTCTAAGTTCTTGAACATTGAGGTTTAATCCTTTTGAGATTATAATCCTACTTATGGGAATACTACATGTTACCGATGAATTCCTTGAGTTGAGTTGTTAATGCTTCTAATTCCGCTTGAACCCTATGATTGAGCACTCTTGAGATGCGTAGTATCATTGAGTCCTTGAGTTGAGTTGTTCATGCACATAATTCCACATGAAACCTATGAGTTGAACATTCTCGAGATGAGTAGTATCCTTGAGTTCTAGAGTTGTATTAAGTCTACATACGGTTATTGAAATCCCTTAATTGAGTCGTTGATGACCATAATTCGGCATGACATTTTGAAAAGTCTTTTACAATTATTCATAATTTGTTTTAAGACTTGAGCATTTGAGTTTCAAGAAGAGTAGATTTGAGTTCATTTTTTTTAAATGATAGATGGGAAGTAAGTATTCCCAAGAGTAAATGTTTTTACATTTAAAATGAGAGGAAACACCAATTTTCAAAGGAGTTCATCAGCAGTTTTGAGTACTATCTCTTTTAAGAGAAATCTTTTTAAGTAATAATCTCAAAGTTGAGGAAGATTAAATGTTTTCTTTAAAACATATGAGCTAAGTTATATTTTTTGGAGTAGTATTGAGCACCGATATGGGGAGAGTACTAATAACTCACAGCCCCCATAAACCATGTAGCCAACATGGGTAGAAAGGGTCATACTTTTTAGATGATTCCTTATTTCTTTTTAGCATATACTAGTTGATCCACTTAGTGAGTAGGTTCTATACCCTGGCAAAGTATAGGACAGTTCTGGCAGCGTGGGCTAGACGTTGTATCATCACATAGCTCATAGTGATGGTTGTCGGTTAGAGAATCTCCCACAGAGTTATATTTTGTATTTTTTTTATATACAAACTGAGTTATTATTGTATTCTTCAATACATTGAGTTGCTATTTACCTTTTAAAGCTTTCCATATATTACATCTTTTATTGTTGCTTTATCTTGAGTTGAGTATCTTATTGTTGAGTTGAGCTATATTTCTATGAGTTGAGTTGAACTATGTTTCACAGTGTTGAGTATATTATTGTTGAGTTGAGCCCTATTTCTTTGAGTTAAGTTAAACTATGTTTCACAAAGTTGAGTATCTTATTGTCGAGTTGAGCCCTATATCTCTGAGTTGAGTTGAACTATGTCTCACAGAGTTGAGTATCTTATTGTTTAGTTGAGCCCTATTTCTTTGAGTTATGTTGAACTATGTTTCACAAAGTTGAGTATCTTATTATTGAGTTCAGACCTATTTCGCAGAGTTTAGTTGAACTATGTTTCACATAGTTGAGTATCTTATTGTAGAGTTGAGCCCTATTTCTCTGAGTTTAGTTGAACTATGTCTCACAGAGTTGAGTATCTAATTGTTGAGTTGAGCCTTATTGTCTCTAAGTTGAGTTTAACTATGTTCTTTGAGTTTAGTCGAGTTGAGTTGAATGAGTTGAGAAGCGGTATGTATACTTCTTTTCCATCGGTTCAAGCTTATGTTTATGCTTTAGAATTCTCCTTACATGCTCTTACATTCCATGTATTGACGACATTTGGCCTGAGTCTTTTATGATGTAGATACATGTATTCAGGGTCATCAACAGAAGCTTCGGTTATACCACTTGCAGTTTTAGTTAGTTTTGGTGTGCATCCTTGCCTCCGGAGGATTCCATTTACTTTTTAGTATTTTCAAAATGTCGTGGTTCTTGTCCCAACTTCCATCTTTTTCATTTAGAGGCTTCATAGATGGACAATAGAGTTTGAGAAGTCTGTTTCATTTATTTTGTTAAATGTTTTTAAGACTTGAGTTGCCTATTTCTGGCTAGTTGAATATCCTATTATATTCAAAATTAATCCTTTGAGTTAAAGCTTTGTATTTGAGTTCAATGCATTTTATTCAGTTTTGAGATTTTGTATGCTTGAGTTAGCTTGTAGTCAGCCAGGATGAGGGTTTGCTTGGGGACCGGCAAATGTTCTCGAGTGTCGGCCACGTCTAGGGTGTAGACTCGGGTCGTGACATATATCCCCTATTTACATAGTTTATTTCCTCTCTTAATAAGATTAACATGATAGCCCAGACATAAACAAAACTTATTCTGCTTCTCATATCAGCCACTATTTTCAGAGAATATTGGGACAGTTGAGTGAACTTGAGGTTGTACTCTTGCACACTCATAGACTCTCTTACATTTGCTTCCCTTAATTGTAGGGGAAAGAAACACCCTAACAAAGCAGTATCAATCACCTCCCAACCTAAGGGTTGTGCACCATCTCCTCCAGTCTTTTTCCACTAGTCGTACCAAATCCTGGCAACACCTTTAAGTTGGTATGTAGCCAAATCCACACGCTCACTATCAACAATATGTATCAACCTAAACACATTCTAAAGTTCATCCACAGAGTTTTTTGGATCCTCATTGAGCTTTGACCTAGTAAACTGCAAGGGATTCATTCTTAAGAATTCACGAATTCAAGATGTATCAGTTACATTGTGACGACCCGCTCCTTGTTGACTAGCCTGATTTTCCACAACCTTAGTTAGCATATGAGTATCATTTCTGAACTTAGCAGTGGTGATATCTCTCTAAGGGGGTTTCACTTATGGTGCATTGGGAGCCTCTTGACCTTGAGGATTCGCATTCCTCCCGAGCCTACACCCTAGATGTGGCCAGCATTCGAGAATAATTTCTGATCCCCAAGCAAACCCTTGGCCCAACTGACTACTTAGCGGAAGATTCACTCAAACAATAATAGGCTTAGAATAGAAATCAATCTCAAAGTAAAACTCACTAAGGATGTCTGAAATTACTCATTGTTATAAATAAGACAGTTTGCAAAACATATCAAAATAAAAGGAAAATACTGAGAGACTCCTCAACTCTAACTATCTATGAAACCTCTAATACTAGGATAGATTTCAGGACAAGACCCACGACAACTCAACAATGACAGGCAAATATATGTGAAATCCCCTGGAAAGCAAGGAGGCTCACCAAATCTGTGAACTTTTTTCTAGAGAAGTTTTTATTGGTTGTATGGTGGATTTGATTAGTAAGCTTCTTCTTCCCATACTCTAAGTATATATGTATACTCATTATACATTTTTGTCATAGAGACTTTATACAGTACTAAGTATTAACATTATTAGCATAGACTCACCTCCACTCTAATTACGTAGACATGTTTGATGAAGAAACAAAGAAGTCTCTTCATAAATACCTTCATTCCTTTTCAATTCTCATTGTGGAGTTATTTTCTTATTCGCATGGTGTCAAAACAAAGCGACAGACACCCTTTCGAAACCGAGTTAAAGATTTTGTTCGAGTTATTTGGTCCATTGTCCAGGTTCCGTTTGGATTTTTTGCTGACGGTTTGTAAGGAGTAGGGGTGTCAAATGGGCGGGTTGAGTTTAAATTGGAGATTTAAAAATGGGTTGAAATAGAAATTGGGTTGGGTCGTAACCCGTCCAGGTTTACTTTGGGCTTAAATGAGTTGAGTTTAAATGGACTTAAAAATAGGTTCGGTCTTGACCCACCTAATTTGACTCGTTTAATCTCAATTTTAATATTTTGTTATTTAAGTTTTATAACCACAATTTGAATTTCAATTCAAAAACTTTTTTTAAAAAATAAGTTACAAATGGATAGATAAATCCTAAAAGATATAAAATAGACAGTAATTCATGCCTTTAATATAAGAACATACATTACATCAATGCAAATAAAGAGTCTTAAAACGGTTATAATTGGAGACTAAATTGGGCTCAACCGAAGATTCTCTTAAAATGTAAAGGCCTGAATGAGTTGAGATTAAACTCAATTCATGTTTTTATTGGAGAAGATTTTATTGGTTGTATGATGGATTTGATTGGACAGATTCTTCTTCCCCTGCTATGTGTATATATGTATACTCCCTATACATTTTTGTCTTAGAGTCAATGAATCAGTTCATTTATATTTTCTTCCAAAATCCAATGTAGTGACTTTGAAATTATCTTTACTTCTCAATTTTGTCATTTTTATGCTTTAGAGATGTGGTGAATGTTTAAAAATTTTAAGTGGTTAACTAATGATCTAAATTTTTGAAATTTTGGACCGCATGTGTGTGTGTACCTCTATTGAGTTTTTCCATTGATTTATTAAATTAGAAGTCTGATGTTTTCTGATCTTCCTAAAACAGTTTCCTTCCTTTTAGTTTTGATCTACTCAAACTTTTTATGAACAATTGAGATGATGAGTGCAAATGAAATATAATTCTATTGGCAGTGAAACCTTCTTTTCTTGATTCCAATGAGTTTCCGGGTAAAACAATATATCAACTAGGCCTTGTTTAGGAATGGTAAAGACGATATTTTATGGTAACACAATCTAACATTAAACCACTACAAATATTCGTAAAAGATTTTCTACATTTATTTGATAGTTACAGGCTTCCTTATCTCTATACATATAGATTTGGTTATATATGGATAAAAGGAGGAGCATATTTCATTAAGGAACGATATAATTGGATATTTTCAAGGTAATATAATTTAACATGTTCGAATAAGACATCAGAATCTAAGAAATTAAAAATAATACTTTAATATTTCATGCATCACACATGTATATATACTAGTATTAGTTTAAAAAGAGGAAGTAACATATTGCCTTATTTTACCAAGATGTGTATTCTCCATATAGGTAGTGACTTAAAAAGCATGGCCTTCAGTACCATTCATGTTATGTACTTGGCCTCTAACTTGGGATGATAAGTCCACTTGATTGTATGTAAGGATTGACCTCCATAGGACAACTTCACTTGATCATAGCTACACCTTAGCTTCATGTAATGATTCCACTCGATCGTAGTTTTCCGGCAATTGAAGGAAACAAACAAAACAACATCAATAGGAAAAAATGGAAATGGGCACTCTTTATGTAACACCTCGGAAGTACATGGCTCAGTTGGAAGTAGAAATGTAGCAAAATATGGCGAAAAATTATTGGTGTAGTGGTTCATAAGTTGGGTTTATAGGCCGCACATAGTTTCATGGCTCGTGGAAACCTGTGGTTGATGCCTTAAAATTTCTGAAAGATGTCAAGTCTCAAATCTAGTTGTACGAGTCACCCGTACGACCTGTGGTTAGGAACACAAGTTGTAATTGGGTCTCGTAGATGTAGTCTTAAGGACTAATTGATTTATGTGCCTTGATTTCTATGACTAGATTTTACAAGTTGTACTTAGTTCTACGACTCATAGATGGTGTGTCCTAGTTATCCCTCAAAGATTTGATGATTTCATTATTGGGTTATACGGCTGGCCAATACGGGTCATAAAAGGAAACATGATTTGTACTTAGCGTTCGTGGTTCAAAGCCTGATGACCCAGGACTATTCTCCAGACCCATTCTACAAGGAGGTTATACGGGTCGTATAAGGAATGACGGGTCATGAAAGGGTATCATGGATTATAGTCAGAGGCTTTGACTTTCAGTTAGTTCATTGACAGACGGACAATACGGTCCGTAAAAGCATGTACGGACCATAGAAGGTGTTCATAGAAATGTCTGGTAGTTATTTTCTTAGGGTTATTTGTGTCATGCCCCGAGCTACCCCCAAGACGCGGACACGGGACCTAGGACCACGAGTGATCCCAAGCTAACCCTATTGGCATGATCATGAGCATACTAAAGATAATAAACTGATGCGGAAGCTAAATCATAAAGGAAGTCTGAAAATATGGGGAATACCCATATACTATAACTGAGATAAATGAAAACTGATGAGTTTAATACAAAGAAGATATTAACTCAATACTAAGCTGAATCTAACTCTGTCTGAAATAAGCCTCTAAACTGACTAGAAATGTTGGGACATGCCCCAACTAGATCTAGCAAAACTGAGACTAAAGACTAAAAGCGATTAAGATAAACATGTCACTAGTCCTCGAAGAATGAGGACTCACCACTGATGCTGCTGAACTGAAGATCGGGAACCGTTCTAAGCGTGATCTGGATGCTGAGAACCTGAACCTATATCACGAGAAGATGTAGCGCATGTATGCGTCAGTACTTGAGAGGTACTGAGCATGCAGGATAGAGTAAAGCTGAAATAACATATAACTGAACAAAGCAATAAAGCAATGAAATAATTTGAACATGATATAGATATTGCAAAAATACTGAATACTGAGCTAACTGATGCAATGACCAAATTTATAACATGATGAGACTGAATACTGACTGTACTGAAATATGGTCAATGCAATAGAGTCTGACTGAACTGTGGGAGCTACTAATAACCGACATAAAACCACATGAGCTA
>JAJOOR010024183.1:0-10576 GCA_036250505.1 Solanum acaule | reverse complement strand
CTTTTAGCAAAAGAAATGATCTAAAAATTCAAAAAGGCAAACAAAATTCTGTAAATTATTTTTGCAATTTTTATGAAGTTATAATAATAACCAAAAAAGAAAAGAAAAAAAAGTGATTTAAGGAAATAATATAAATAACATTAATAATGAGATTAAGGAAATAAGTAAAAAAAATCAATAGCATTGATGATAATAGGAATTAAATATGGTCATTCTTGATATATGTTCTTACTTTTTCTATAAAAAAAATCAGTCTTTAGAAATTAAAAAAGAACTCCATAAAATAAAATAAAAATTTGAGGCATATTTTATTTTGGAAGAATAATTTTATTTAAGGGAAAATTTCGTAAATATTGATAAAATTTAATTAAAAAATATAAAAAAAATTAATAGAAAATAGAAAGAAAAAAAAGTGATTTAAGGAAACAATATAAATAAAAATTAATATTGATGAGATTAAGGGATGGAAGTAAATTAAATTAACAACATTGATGATGATAGGAATTAATATTTTTTCTTAATATTTTTTTTAAAAATCAGTCTTTTGAAAATTTTTAATAAAAAACTCCAACAAATAAAATAAAAGTGTGAGACATAATTTCTTTTGAAAGAATAACTTTATTTCTGAGAAATTATTTTAATAAAAATATAAGTGAAAATGTCAAAAATGTTGATAAAATTTAATTAAAAATAAATATAAAATAAAATAAACTTTAATTAAAGACCCAAAAAGAAGACAAAATAAAAGAAGAAAGAAATTAGTAAAATAAAGAAGTAGAAAGAAATAATGTCAGCAATAACTTTTAATTAAGTAAAGATAAATAAAAATATAAACTTTAAGTAAAGAAGACAAAATAAAAAAAGAAAGAAATTAGTATTATACTTATTCTTCTCCAAATTTGATACGAATTCCATAAATAGATTGATTTTTTCTCAAATAGTTCTTCTTATCCTTTGAAACACTAATCACTCTTCCTACAAATTTCTCAACCAAAATTAATTTTTTTTGTCAATAGTCATCTCCTATAGGAGGAATCAACATTCTTCCAAAAAGTCTTTTACTTTGAAGAGAAACTTTTTGTTAAGTGAAATTTGTCCATACACTTATATTTTCCAAAGGATCACAAGATACTCCTCCTTTCTCTTTTCGTAAAGCAATCACAAGGCAAGAAATTAGTTGGTCATCTCAGCGGCATAATCAACACTCTTTCAAAAAGTCTTTTATTTTGAAGATAAACTTTTGTTACATGACCTTTCTCCTTACATCAATATTTTCTGAAGAATCATGAATTCGTTGAACATCTTAGTAAAGAAATTTGATACTCATATATTCATTATCATCATCAGAAGAAGAGATAAATTGAAGGAATCCATTGTTGTTGGGTACAAATATTCTAATATTTTTATTTTACAGGCTACGTAAATATAAACTATTACTAAAAATGAAAAGTTTTAGTCTTTTCATCTTCCAAATTTTAGTTTTATCATCTTCCATTTACTTAAATGTGTATTAGTGTGAGGAAAGTTTTAAAGAAACATGATTAATTGGGTAGTGTATTTAAATGTTTTCAGTTTTTAAGAATACAAATAAATAATAGAAATCAAAGATAAAATATCAAAAAAAGAAGAAAAAAAAAAAAATAGAAATGAAGGCCATAGAGAGGTGCCACATCAGATTGTCTATATTCAGCTTTATCTATATATATATATATATATATATAGATTTAGCTACTTTTAATTAAAAAAATAAAATTTAGATAAAAAGAAATATTTCTAATTAAAATAAGAAAAAAACTTCAACATAGTAATTGTCTTAGGAATGCTAGAATCACTCATTGATGCACAAAGTAACAAAACCAAAACTAGTTCAGAAATCTTAGAAAAGTTGTCGCTTCAAACTGAAAAATAATACTCCCTCTGATATAGGTATTTTACCGAACTATCCCTATTAAATGATGTTTAGTATTAAGTCTTGAAAAATGATTTGAAAAAAGAGTATTTAATGTTGAGGGTAAACATGAAAAAATATTATTGTCTTTTCTTGATATGTTAAAAGTGACAATTAAAAATGAAAATCTATTTTTTTTAAAAGTGACGAATAAAAGTGAACGGACGAAGTAATAGTAAATTATGAAATACACTTACCAACATATAATTATACAAAATCTTTACCTAATTGAAAAATGATCCACAATTTAAGGCAGAAATTCGTGACATGATGTATGTTGCGAGGATGTAGGAGTTTGAAAATGGGTAGAGAAGTGTTGTGCTATCAACTATGTAAAAGGTGAGAGATAGAAGCAAATGAAACTTAAACTCACACCTAGGTATATTTAGTCCTTAAGTTTGCTCTATATATGTAATATTTCCATAAAAAAATCGCATCTAGTTAAATTTAAAGTCCATTATGTTGTAAATAATTTATGTGGATGTCAAGTGATAGCATCACCTTGCTACTATAACAATATGTATTTGTGGATGTTATGTGATAACATCATCTTGCTACTATAGCAATATGTATTTGTGGATGTTATGTGATAACATCACCTTGCTACTATAGCAATATGACTACTCCAAGTCATATTGCATGTAAAAGGGAATTGAAATGATAATGAAAAGATACACCCAAAAATAGTTACTACTCTTAATTCTATTTTCTATTTTTCTTTGTTCTCTTCATATGATTTTAGTATTTTGTCTTTATTTTATAACACGTTATCAACACGAGTCTCTTCATCTACGAGCATCTCCGATAGTGTATTAGCCTAAACATAAATGGTATAGAGTATATTTTATTTTAATATATAGTCTTCTTATACTTGATAGTCTGAATTGATGTGTCTAACGTAAATCGTTAATGGTATCATATATCTAAGTATTGGAAGGATAATTAGTACATACTTAATTGATAACCTAGTTGGAAGAATTTAACTCACTGAAATTGTTAGAAGACTAAAACTACAAAACATAAAATTTTAATTTGGTTGATACCTTGTAGAGGTTATCACCTAGTAATACATAATTACTTTTAAATGAGATATAGTTAAATTAAGGAATGCATATCAATTTCTTTTGTTAAAAAAAGGTATTACAATTTCTTATGTTGACTTACATTAACTTTGATCAACATCATTGATTATTTTTACACTTATTTATTTTTCACTAGCTAATCATTTACTTCTTGAATTATTATAATATGTTATATGTACTAACATAACTTGTTTTATAGTTGCTTTAAAAAGGTAAGCAAACTAACATTTGAGAAGTATTTTATTTTCTTTTGAAATTATAAAAAAGATTTTTCAAGGATTCTTTGAAGAGGTAATGGTATATACTTTTGCTTTATGGTAAGCTTCCTTCATATTACTAATTACATTAATTCTGATTTGTATATATCTACAAATAGAGTATGCTAATATCTAAAATCCATAAAATATATGCTAATATAGAAACTACATGCCATTTGAGACAATTGTCATATAGACTTTATTATGTCCATCTATCAAGTGTTTATTTAATTTTTGAATTTTGAGCTTTTTTAACAATGTTCTGTTTAAAATCGAAATGTTAGCTGGAATGTGATTGTTGTTTCTGATTTTTGCTTCGATGAATCATTTTTTTTTCAAAAACTAAATTGAGATACGAAGGAATCCATATTCCCTATTTCATATTATCTACCCCCTAAATTAGCCTAATTAGATTCAATTTTATTTTTTGCGATTTCTTGACTATCATTTATTTATTGTGATGATTAGTGTTTCATCTAGTTGCTTCATCTTCGAATTACAATTGAAGAAGGAAATTTTCTTAACTAGCAATAAATGAAGTTAATGTTGAAAATTAATTTGTTGGTATTTCAATAAGTGAATTAATTATAAAAAAATTTAAGTTGAAAATAGTATTTAGAGCCACCTACGAAGACCAACTTTGCTTCATTTAGCAAAGGTAATAATCTGAATATGATTTTTTGAAGTGTTATTATGACTAAAAATTTTTGTGCTATTAATAACAAAGTGACAATATTTTTAAGGCTCAAGGATGAATTTTATTTGGACTATATAATTTCATTGATTGAGGTAAGACGGTGTATTCAAATTTCATTGCACCAAAAGGGTAAGATATTGATTAAAATTCGGATGCACCATGATGATAAGATTTTGAGTTCAAGTCCCATCATATTTTGACCTAATATGCCTTTGTATAGATAAGATATTGGGTTAAATTTCCAATGCTATATATTCATGACAATCTAATGATGACTGAGCAAATCGATATGTTCTTGATAAAAATTGTGAAGCTCATCCCATTGAATATGCCCGATTCTTTGAAGTGGATGTGATAGCAATACATTAAAAGTCTGAAAGATGACAAGAAAATTTTATGATTAAACATATGATTATGAACATGAAGGGAAAAAATTATAATAATATTGTGATAATTATAAAAGAGAGAACATTATGAGTTCTCAAAATGACCTTTTAAAGAGTGAAGGTAATTTTTGTCATCAAAGTTGATATGAAAGGTGTTGAGCACGCGATTACTGTACGTGCAAACTAATTTAATTTTATAAATCCTCCATCAAAATAAAGGAACATAAAGTGAAGGTGCACTTGACCTTTCAAAGGTGATGTCGAGGTATGTCATATGAATATGCTAAATTTCAAAGCATGACAATGAACTTCTAATGAAAATAATAATTATGAAGCATGTATATATGATTATAGTCAATTTCTGGAAGAGAATGTGACTTGTGATAAGTATCATGAACAGTGGACAATTCTTGAAAATGAATGTGTCAAGAGATGATGAAAATTATAAATAAGGACATACTAATGTATGATTTAATACCACAACTCACCCCTATGGGAGGTTAGAGAGAAATAAAGAAAATTTATTTTGGTATAAAAGATCATTGGTCAAGTACTTTTAGTACATCATAAATATTATGGTATGTTTTATTATAAGGCAAAAGAATGAAATAATATTTTGCCACAAAAATTTGTCATTGGTTATGTATCTTTGTACGTCAAAAATATTTTGTCAGATGTTAAATAAAAAAAAGGAGATACTAATGACAAAAGTAAATCAAGAAACAAGCTTTGCTTGTAATGATTTTGACCATGACAATAATAATATAAATTTCTCCTTGAAAGAAATGTTTACCACACAACAATGTTATGAAATATGTGATAGTATCTAATATTAATGGTGAGCCGAAAGAAATAAAACTGCTCATGATATTGAAATTGTAGTAAGTCTCGAAAGAAACTTTTTATGTTTCAAAGAAATAGTCAAAAAAAATTATATTGAAACTACAAAATATGGAAAGATTTAAGATCTTCATATAATCAAAGTGGGTTATAAATATTTATGTGAAGATTACCCATGTTTTCATGTTGTTTGTGGTAACTAAATATGGACATGATGAAGGAATTACATGCAAAATAAACTAAAATTTCATTGAAATAAATATTAGTTGGTATGTCCGGTTGATGACCATCCCGGTTCATATATAATACGAAAATAAATGAGAATTCATGTGGTCATATATTGAAGAAATAATAAATTCTTCAAGAATTCTCTTGTGTTGTTTGTTCTCATGATAAAATTATCATTGTGCCAGGTAAGGTTGAGATTGTATCTCCTAAAATTTTAAAATGTATAAAAAGGTGAATATGGGCCCGTTCACCCGCCATGTGGACCATTTATTATTAAATAATTTTAATAGATGCATCTATGTTATGGTCACATGTGCTTTATTATCAACTTGCAATTTGATTTTTGCAAAGGTTGTTTGCTCGAATTGTTAAATCAAGAGCACATTTCTAATTATAAAATTATAGTGATGATGTTGGTTTATATCTAAGTGGTTTAAGCAGAAAGTATATGCTTCCAATTATAGCTAAACCATTGGTTATGAGAACAAATTTCCCAAAAGAAATTTGGTATAAGATGTGTTATTTAAAGTGTAGCAATACTTGTACGTATCAAGCCAACAAAGTTTCCCTATCACAATTGATTCAAGGCCAGGAACCAAATAATTCTCATCTAGAAATTTAAATGTGTTGTATGTTATTTCATTGCTCCACCATTACACAATACACAAAGATGAGTCTCCAAATAAGGTTGGGTAATTCTCTAACATTAGGAGGAGCTAAGCAACTGGAAAATAAGTTATACATAATGAATTATCTTGGTATGATCCTCATTGAAGAGATAATTTAAGTTAATTGCCAGACGCATTTTCTGACCCTATATTATAATCCAGTTATAAATGCTCCAACGAAAAGTCCTTGAAGGGCATAATTTATGGCACGCCTGAAGCGTGATAGATTAATAAATTGAAAAAATAAAACTTCTTGAAGAAGAAAAGGAGCAAATGATCAAGATGGTCATACTAATGAGGCAAGTGCTTTAGAAACAGCACCATGACATAACATTTCATAAAAACCTTGGCAAAGGTTTAGGTACCTGAAAATGATGAAAAATAAAGAGAGCTCGACAAGTTATGTCATATTAGAATCGATATAAAATAAATCGTCAACGAAATATTTAATATAATATAATGCTCACAATTATAAATGGTGATGAGGATCTTGATATTAAATCTATCGAAAGTTGACAGATAAATGGTTGGCCAAAGAAAATACAATTCAAGTATATTTTATTTCACTTGAAAAGTGATGTTCTGGACTTATTTTGTCCATATACCAAGATATAATGTCAGTGTGGTACAAATGAATTATTGTGCGATAAGTAAAACCGTAAAATATAAAGTACGAGTTGTGCATTAGAGAAATAAATATTTTTCGCAAAAGTCCTGACATTATTGTATGGAGATGTATTCTCCTAGGGTGGATGCAATGAAGTTTCTATCAATCTGACAATATATGAAAAACTTGAATAATTCTTAAGTCTAGCTAAACGTTAAATAATACATGAAAATTTTGGAAGAATTTAAAAGGTTTTAAATCGATTCCATTGAATAGTACCCCAATGGTTGTGAAATCGCTTAACATAAAGAACAATTTTAATCTCAATAAAATGTTTAGAAAATATCATGTTATAGTGTGTTGGTGCACTTATGTGTCATGCTATTATTATTATTCATGGTATAATAATTTTATCAATGTGCATGCAAAATATAACATCATTCTTATTAAGTAGAGATATTAGAGTGAATCAAATATTGACACAACTATTTATTCTGATAAATCGTGTCAAGGTTTATTGATTATGAAATTGCAGGAAATTATTTGATTTATATGAAGTTTGATCTCAAGAAAGTTATTCGTTTTCATGTGAAAATACTGTCATATCAAATCATTTCACAAGACAGTCAACTTTATTGAAAGTGTCTGTCAATATTTGATTGTTGCTACTAACAAGTCCAACGAGCAATTTATCTACGGCGACAAGATCACGAACCGAGTGATTGCCAAGAATGTATTTGATCAAGATCAATAACTCAACACATCATGTGACCTTTCTTTGAAAAGAGATATTCCTACAACATTATATAAAGGCATTGATGCATGTATAACTCAACAAAGAGGACACATCAAAGAAAACTGAACAAAATATATTTCATCAAAGTTCTTCTTATTCATGATCTTCAAAAGAAGGATATAGCTGATGTTTAACACTTTGTATTCACCAAGGCATTATCAACTTCAACATTTGAGAAGCCAAGATATAAGATTGGAATGCGTCATCCTCAAGTTGTTAAGTGATGTTTTAATCAGGGGGAGTATAATACGCGCTGCACTTTTTTCCTAGCCGAGGTTTTTCCCACTGGATTTTCCTGGTAAGGTATTTAATAAGGCAATTACCAATGCGTATTACAACTTACAAGATATGTGTACTCTTTTTCCTTCACTAGGATTTTTTCCATTGATTTTTCCTAATAAGGTTTTAACCAGTGGCAAATTTAGGTGCAAAAAATAGGGCACCCGAACCCGTGGTCTCTTCGTAAAATTAGATATTTTATGTATATATTTTCTAACATTTGTATAATATTATATTCTAGCACCCGTACTATAAAAAGTCTAGTTGGTCCACATGGTTAAATGTTGAGCTTTTGACGTTGAGGACTGAGGATCAATTCCCATTTAATACATTTTTCTTGGTGCACCCATGTTCGGATCAATTCCCACTTAATACATTTTTCTTGGTGCACCCATATTCGAAAAATCCTAGATTCGCCTCTGATTTTAACAAAGCACATTATAGATCAAGACATGAACATCCAAAGAAAGAATTACGAATAACTATGTATACTTAAACTTTTACTAAATTTGTGCGCTTACATGAACATCCAAAGGAGAATGTCGTAAATAATTTATTTGTGGATGTCAAGTGATAACATCACCTTGCTACTATAGCAATATGTATTTGTGAATGTTATGTGATAACATCACTTTGCTAGTAGTCATATTGCCTATAAAAGGACATTGAAATGTTAATAAAAAAATACACCCAAAAATAGTTTTTACTCTTATTTCTACTTTCTAGTTTCCTTTGTTCTCTTCATGTGATTTTAATATTCTTTCTTTATTTTGTAACACATTCCAATTTGTTTCTCTTTTTTCTCTTTCATACATTTGCTTTGCTCTTAAAATAGAGAAATAATTGAATGCAGAACATCACATTTTTTCTTTTTCTTTGGACCCACAAATTTGATACCACGAGAAAACAGAAAAACATTTTCACCTGCTTCATCCACAGCCTAGCACAACACAGTTTCATAAGGTCCATTAACATAGCAACCAACATTAAGTAGGGATGGCAATGTGGCGGGCTGATGCGGGGTGAGGCGGGTTAAAAATTGTGCGGAGCGAGTTGAAGTGAGTTTTTTTAAAATTAATGCGGACGGGGCAAATTGCGGGTATATGTGATTTTATATGGGTTTAAATTTAATTTTAATTTTTTACATATTATAAGAGTGATAGATCATTATTTATTAAGATAATTTCTTTAAAGCTACTAAAATATTCAAGATAGTAAATGAAAATGGTTCAATAAAAAATAATTCAATTTCTTACATGTTTCCCAATAGACCTCTAAAAATAAAATTTTAAGTCACTATCATATTAAATTAATACAACTTAATGAAAAAATGAATTTATTTTTATGAATCAAACTTAGAAAAAGAAAATATTAAATTTTTTTATGCAGAACAGGTTCATGCAGAGTGGGTTTATACGGGGCGAGGTGGGGCAGGTTGAGAATGAAAAAAAATGTTATGCAGGGCGGGGCGGGGCGGATTAAAATTTTTGTAGGTTAAACTCAACCCACCCCACCCTCTGCTCCGCCCCATTGCCATCCCTAACATTAAGCCTAAACATGTAGAAGAGCTTCAATAATTCAGCTGCAAGAACCGTATTTTGGCATCAAAGTTAACCTCATGCAAATAAGATCAAATAACTGAGATAAAGATTTTTTGTTAGCTACAAATCCAGTGTAAACATTGAATAAGTTTTTCTAATAGCTAAGATTGATTCCACAAATCCAGTGTAGTTTTCCCGCATCAGAGATCCAGGACAGACAACTAACAACGCGCCATGAAAGTAAGACTTGTCTGCTTAAGACAACTATGCCTTTGCTGTCTAAAGCTCATTGGTAATGGTTCTTGGAAGCGGAGTTCTGCACAAAGATAAAAGTGTGTCATGAACTGGTCATCAAACAACATGGAGCTACATAGACTCTAGAAATCATGTGTCTGAAACTTACATCTAGTTGGCATCCAACTTATTTAACTTAGCAAACATGTTCCCATAGAATTTTGCATCCTTCTTATTGAATTCCTTAACTTTCTCCTTCAGAGCTTTGTATTCAAGCTTCACATCCCTTCATTTCATAAAAAAAATACAACTTATAATAACACAAAAGAGATGCAGTAAATTTGGACAGCCAGTATAGAAGAAATAACACAATACCTGTTGTTAGGATCAATCTCAAGGGCTTTCTTAATGTCAAATTCAGCTAGATCAAGATCTGCCATGTTCATATATGCTTGAGCTCTCCGGTAAAGAGCTTTAACATTAGTGCTCTCAGTTTCCAACACCTAAAGTGCACAGAATCAGTAAAGATATAAACAGATCAATGAAAATAAGAAGGCCAGAAGGTGTGTTCTGATCTAGTGGAACCTTGGTACACAGCTTCTCCGCCTGCTTGTAATCTTTCAGTTTCAACTTGCAAGCTGCATTATTTAAGTTGCAGCTGATCTTCAAAGCTTTAGCTTGTTTCTTTTCCTCTTCACTAAAGTCAGTATCATCTTCAATAAATTTAGCAGCCTGCATTTATTTCAATTCCTGCTGTCAGGCAAAACTGGATCAAAGACCCCAGCAATTAATTACTCACTAACACAGGAGCACCATCTCTTGGAGACTACACACCTTCTCATATCTAGTTGATGCTCTTGCATATTTACCAGCCTTGAAGAGAGCATTTCCTTCCTCTTTCTTTATGCCAGCAGCCTCAATTTTCTCCTGGGTATTCATATCCCATGATTCCTTTTCCTGCAGGCCAAATTAAAGACATGAGACTACACTTTGGCACAGGGAAGAGTTCGAAG
>JAJOOR010024182.1:0-12364 GCA_036250505.1 Solanum acaule | reverse complement strand
GAACATTCGGAACTTTTTGGTAGCTGTGGAAGATTTAAAGCTACCAGCATTTGAGGCGTCTGTTTTTGAAAGGGTAAAATTATACTCCCTCTGTTTCAATTTTTTTTTCTGCTTTTGACTTAGCAAGGAGTTTAAGAAATTAAAGAAGACTTTTGAACCTTGTCGTCTTAAACTAAAGATATGTAGAATGAACCAAAATGTCCAGCAACCTAGCCGTCTTAAACATGTTGCGGGGAAAGTTATAACTAAAGAATTGCCAAAAGAGGAAAGAAGCACTCTTTTTTAAATGGACTAAAAAGGAAAGTAACACAAACAAATTGAACCAAAGGGAGTAGCTAATTTTGACTTGTTTTAAGTTTTATAATCTATGGAGGCTGGAAAGAGATACTAACTTCTCAATTCATTCTGTGCATTCTTAGGATAACATAGAGGCAGGTTCATCAACTAAGGTTGTGGATTGCATTTTGGAACTTAAAGCATACCATGAGTGGAAGCAAATGACTGGAGGTGTTGGATGTTATAAGCCTCTAAGGTCTCCTCTCTTGACTCCTTCAAGGGGAAGGATTCAAGCACAAACTCATGTGACAATCAATTCTGATAGTCGCAGGCGATTGGAAATGTCTGCTAGCTTTCCAAAACAATCACCATCAGAGGATGAAATTCAGAAACTTGAAGGTAAAGTTGAAGTTCTTTAGCTTCTTTGCATTCTTTTACGTTTGCATGCAATTAAAAGAACGTTCTCATGCTAAAGAAAGTACTGCATATTTAATAGTTGAAACAAAGTCGCAACTTCTGTTGAGAACATACTCAATATCATAAGATTTAGTTTTGAAAAACTAGTAACCTTTTTGGTGAGTTATTGATCTTGACATGATTTATAATGATGAACAAACTTGTATTCTATTCTTATTTCGGAGTCAGTTTCTACTTTCTGTTAACTAATTCATGTTTGTTCTGGTTTCTTAAACTGGATTTTTAGGCATAATTGTCAAGGCTCTAGCTGAAAGAATGGTCGACATGAAGGAAAACATTGGCAATAACTTTTTTGCTTCTTTTCGGAATGGGAATACGGTATGTATGCTTCTGACTGTTTGTGGCTTTTCTTAGAGTCAATGATCGCTGGTTCATTTCAAGATTTTTTTTCTCCAAAACAGAACCAAGTTGAAATGTTCAGTAGGATCTTTTCTAGCTGCTTCAAGGAACAACTTCAAAACAAGTCCCCTAAGGTAATTGGATTACTCTTGACATGAGAATTTGCCTTGTTTCCATTTCATATCTTCAAAAAGAAATTTTCTATCTATGTCATCTCCATCCTCCACATGCAGCTAAAGAGAATATGTACCTATTGGACAAGTAAGATAAAAAATGATGAATTTCCGTTGATAGACTCATTCTTCTTGAACTATATTTTTAGTTAGAATGCATATTTGCATAACATCTCTTAATATGCCATCTCTTTCAGTTTTTTGGTCTTTAGAGATGAAGAGGAAGAAAAAAAAAAAAGGACCTCGTGAGCTTGATGATCTATTTCTTTCTCAAAAAGAGATATTGATGATTTATTAGTTCCATTTCTTAACAAGGTTGTTCATTTGATTATTGCGTTCAAACATATGCTAGTAACTCATGTATTAACTTGAAACAGTAGCCTCCTGTTTTCCATGAGAATCCCTCCTACATATTGGCTCAGCAGCATCTATAACTTCATATTTTGAAAGTAAACCTTTAAGAGAAGGGCTACATTATAGTGAAGCTTAGCTACAAAAGATGCATGCAACCTAGGTGAAATATTACTTGGAATAATTGTAAGTTATTGTTACTCTGCTAAGGTAGTGGTGAGGTCTATTGGAAAGCCTCTATACCCTAAAAAGGTAGTGTAAGGTCTACGTACATCCTACACTCACCAGACCTCACTCGCAGGATTACACCAGGTTTGTTGCTGTTGTTGCTAAATTGATCAGTAAACTAATGTCAAATCTGGATATTATTTCCTGACTGTCCTTTAAATATGATTCATATAGCTTGTAATCCTCCTCATGCAGTTGAACTCAGATCCTTTAAAAGAGATAAGTTGCTCAGAAGACAACTCCACATGCATACCCCTCCAAGATTTATCTAATCTTAGAAACCGAAAGGTAAGCTTGGTCACCTGTTAAGCATTTTTCCCCATTTGTGAACCTTGAAGCATTCAATTTGTCCATCTTGCCATTATGAAAGTAGTTGTTAAGAATCTGAGTCTTGTACTTTTGAGTTGATGAGAAATATCTATAAAGTCGTGGGAACTATATGGAAAGGATTTTGTCTATTTGGCTATTATCAAACTATCTACATGTTTTACTTTTCTTGATACAAGAATTTTTTAAAAAGATTTCAGTATTGTAGTAGCTGGAGACTATTTGGAAAGATCAAAAGTCAATCTGAGTGTAGTGTTATATATACTGCTTGAGTCTAATTAGAATCCTCAATCTCCATTAGTGCAAAGGCCAAATGAATAGGACATTGCACACAGAACTTAAGTGTGTATATCAAATATAATGTCCATCATAGCGTCGTGCTTCAGCATCATGGTGACCGGTAAGTTCTGGTTTTCAGTGTTGCAGGGCTTGCATAAAGAAGGGCAAATGCAACCACTGGACTGTAGTTACAATTCAAGAAAAGGAACTTTCGGTAAGTCTTTCTTGAACTAGATTATAATTTACTATTTACTTACCTTCAGGGCTTTCTATTTGAAATTTGTCCTTGTATGTCATTTGGGTGAATTTTGTCCTCAAGTATCAATAGCCATACATGTTTCTTGCTGATCCACAGAAAAGAGTTGATCTGTTAACTGAGCACAAAACATGTTGAGCATTTCACGTCACTTAATGTGCACTTAGTTGTACTTGTCTTTATCAAGGCTCTAAGTAATACTTTTCCTTGCTAATGAAAGTCTCCTGAAGAGGTGAGACTAAACAATTGATATATCACATACATATTTGTATTTTTTTTCTCAATTTGCACCTTTTTTTCATCAAAACCCACACTTTTGCGCTTATTTCTTTTGATTACATTGATCCTAGTCCTTGAGAACTACTGATTTCTTGACAAATAACCTGATTTCCTTTTGCCTCATTTGCTTTATCTCTTGCTATTTTGCTGTCATTTTATTCTTGCAATCTTGCTTCATTAACATTTTTTGAGCTGGGGTCTATCAGAAATAACCTCTCTACCCACGAAGGTAGGGTAAGGTCTGTGTACATCCTACTTTCCCCAGACCCCACTTGTAGGATTATATTGGGTATGTTGTTGCTGTTGTAATGATCTCTTGACAAGTAAAAAGGTTCTGGATGGTATAAGAGATGCCGAGGCCTTATGTGCTTCATGGTCCCCAAAATCTAACTTCAGTTGGTAAAAAATGCCGCGCCGCATGCACTTTTTGCGCTACCTTAGGTAGCTAGATGATCTAAATAGAACAGTATGGTCTACTGCAGTAGAGATGAATACGTTGCTGATGACGGTGAACCATAATGTTGTTGAATCTATTGAAAAGTGTAAGAATATTAAGTTGTAGCTTGGTTGTCTAAGTATTTATTTTAAAAAATCAAGAATATGTATTTCATTCATAAACATGGCCAAATTGACAATATACCACAAGGGTAAACCAACAAGAAAGGAATCTACAAAATATGATTCTGTTCAAACTCTGCCCAATCATCTATACAACAAGGAACTTTCTGTTTACGTCAAAAGAAAATAAGGGAGCAGAGACTACTCCTCAACTGAGAGAAACTCGACTCTACACCTTCAAAAGCTCTCCTATTTCTCTCTCTCCAAACTAGCCACATTAAAGCAAGTGGGACCACATTCCAAGTCCTTCGTCTTCCACCTGAACATCAAATCTTTTACGGTTTTTGGTATTACCCATCAAGTGCTGATGAACCACCTAAGCAAATCCCACCATAACCTCATGGTTGTCCCACAAAATGAAGTAGAAGATGATCCACGTCCTTTGCCCACCTTCTTTCCCATGTAACACCAGCTGACGCATACAACCTCCATTTTCTAAGATTTTCCGCTGTCAAAATCATCCGTCTAAGTATGTGAATTACATGTTAAGATATTTCATTTCTATTCCTGTTTTTGACTTTTAGACTTTTAGTGACTGTTAATCATGAGTGGTCTGCAAGTGCATTAGTTGTAATGCTTTGATTTGCAGAACATCCTTTCCAGTTCAATATATGTTTTTCTGGGATAAATATTTTCTTGATTTGATATAGATCACTGTCTTGGATGACTAATACTTTAAGCTCACAGAATCTTAAGGTGCTGTTATCAAGTACAAAGAAAGAGTTCAAAAATCTGCAGTCTCAGCTACAAAGTGATCTGAAGCAACTTGGTAGGCTTTTTCTGTAAACAAACCTTTCTATATATCTATATCGACTATCATTTCTATAATTTGAAAGCTAAGTTGAAATTTGAATTATCCTGGTTTCAGGAGACCAAGTACTGGATATGTCTAATGCTGCTCTTGGATATCATAAGGTTATGAAAGAAAACAGATCCTTGCATAACATGGTTCAAGATCTAAAAGGTATCAACAAGGATTACATCGACAAACATAACAATGTCAAAGGCTTTGGGATCGGAGGCAATAGAAAATCAGTTCCAAAATAACAGAAAATCAAGATAAATGGCTTAATCTCTTGTTATCTCTCCCTTTCCATTGTTTTGTGATTGGAGGAAACAGAAAATGATAAATCATAGAGTCGAAAATGACGGAAAAAGGATGTATATAAAAGAATATCAACTAAAAGTAAAATGCTGAGTTACTCCACCCCCATTGAAGAACCTATTGGAATCAAGTTTTGTTCCACAAAAGCTCTCTAATCCTGTTGTGTTAATTTATTCTTCAGGGAATATTAGAGTTTACTGCAGAATAAGGCCTGCCTTCAATGCAGAAGCGAAAACTGCCATAGATTTCATTGGAGAAGATGGTTCTTTGGTTGTAATTGACCCACTAAAATCCTGGAAAGAAGGGAGGAAAATTTTCCAGTTCAACCGTGTTTTTGGTCCGAGTGCCGCTCAGGGTAAGGATACTGTGTGTTACATTGTACAGCTGTAGATACAACTTCCATTTTTTTATAAAGGTTGTTGTTGTTGTTTTATCGTGTAACATTGCTTAATTTTGCAGAAGATGTATTTCGAGACACTAAACCACTTGTAAGATCAGTGATGGATGGTTACAATGTATGCATTTTTGCTTATGGTCAAACTGGATCTGGGAAAACATATACCATGGTAAGAGCTTTGCATACGCGAAAAATAATTCCTTATTTGCATGCAGAAGCTTCATATCGAATATTTCTCTCTTGCCAGTCTGGCCCTGGAGGTGGATCAATAAAAGAGTTCGGAATTAATCAATTGGCTCTGAATGATCTATTCATACTATCTGATGAAAGGAAGGACATCATGAGCTATAAGATCCATGTTCAAATGGTCGAGATATACAATGAACAAATTCATGATCTTCTGGCAGACGATTCGTTGCTTACTAAATATCCTTTCACTGAATTATTCCTTAGTTTACACCAGATTTCATGAGTTCATTTGAGATACTTCAAGGCAGAAAGTGATATAATTGCCCCTTTAACTGTTCATACATTAGAGATTAGAAGCTGCATGAGTGGCAATGGTCTACCTCTGCCTGATGCTAGCATGCATCCTGTGAATTGCGCTACAGATGTTATAGATCTGATGAAACTTGGTGACTTGAACCGCGCTGTTGGCTGTACTGCCATGAACAACCGTAGTAGCCGTTCACACAGGTGAGACTGAACAGTATTTAAGTTATCTCTACTCAATTTCCATTCAGACCAACTTAACAGAGTTATTAAAATTGTCAAGTGTACTTATGTTCACATAAAATACATGCAGTGTGCTGACTGTACACGTGCATGGTGAAGATACATCTGGAAACATAATCCACAGTTGCCTCCATTTGGTGGATCTTGCTGGTAGTGAACGAGTTGAAAAGTCAGAAGTTACTGGAGACAGCCTCAAAGAGGCACAACATATTAATAAATCTCTCTCTTGCTTGGGCGATGTGATCACAGCATTGGCGCAGAAGAATTCCCACATCCCTTATAGAAACAGCAAACTCACATTACTCTTGCAGAACTCTTTAGGTTTGTGCAATTAGCTCGAGATTTCGCTCCTCATAGCAACTTATTTGACTGATCTAGACGATTATTGAACTAAATAGAAACTTAGGCTTTGAAATATTTTGGAGGAGTTTCTTTTTTAACTCAAGTGGGTTCTGCAGTTACAAGTATTTATAGTTTGCTAATGCTTTTTTTGGTGTATTTCAGGTGGACATGCGAAAACTTTAATGTTTGCTCATGTCAGTCCTGAAGGGGATTCATTTGGAGAAACAATTAGTACTCTGAAGTTTGCACAGAGGGTTTCGAGTGTGGAACTTGGTGCAGCTCGTTTAAATAAAGAGAGCATTGAAGTTTTAGAGCTCAAGGCAGAGGTAAAATACAATCATTTTGTAGTGTGGCTTAAATGTTGGTTACAAGACAACACCATACCCAATATAATCCCACAGGTGGGATTTGGGGGGGGTGGAGTAGCTTAAATGTTGGTTACAAGATAGAGAAGGCTGTATTTTTGTGCTTCGGTTGTCGCATTATTGCGTTGTCAATACTGTTCTTTCTTCATTATGTTGTGTACTTCTCTCCATTTTGCTTTATTTCGTTGTTGTTATACTGCATTCATTTTTGTAGTTGGTTACAAGACAGGACAAAGAAAATTTTCTTGGGCTTATAATGTTGGATAATGATTGTAGATTGAGACCCTAAAAAGGGCATTGACTAACAAGGAAGCACTAACTCCTCAAATTAACAAAACAAAGGAAGCAGCAAGGACACCTTTCCAGAAGCCAAAACCAATAGGTGAGAGATCCACTCCACGAGCTCGAAGATTAAGCATCGAGAATTGCACCACCACCGTGAGGACAGAAAAGGCAAACCTTGATGATGAAAAGGGATCCAAAACTCCAGCTGTGAAAACTCGTTCGAGAAGATTAAGTTTAGAAGGGCCAAGATTAGCCAGCAAGAATCTCGAACATATTAAATTATTAGAACTCACTAGCAAGCGCGACCAGCAAGAAGTTGTGTGCTTACAGCAATCTACTGAGCTTCAGGAGGGAGATGATGTCACAAAATTGTATGATCAAGCCGGTAATGATAGTTGCCTGAAGGCTCCTCTGAGTCCACCTTTTGCTTTTAGAAGTCAGGATGCTCTTCAAAGTCCAGTTTCTGGTCTCAAATACCAGCAGGCTCCTCGGAGTCCAACTTTTGGTTTTAAAATCCAGCAAGCTCCCCAGGGTCCAACTTCTGGTTTCAAAAGCCAGCAGCCACCTCGAAGTCCAACTTCTTCCTATAAAAGTCAGCAGGCTCCTCGGAGTCCAACTCCTACCTATAAAAGTCAGCAGCCGCATCGGAGTCCAACTTCTGGTTTCAAAAGCCAACAGGCACCTCCGAGTCCAACTCCTGGTTTCAAAAGCCAGCAGGCTCCTCGGAGTCCAACTCCTACCTATAAAAGTCAACAGCCTCCTCGGAGTCCAACTTCTGGTTTCAAAAGCCAGCAGGCACCTCTGAGTCCAACTTCTGGTTTCAAAAGCCAGCAGGCTCCTCGGAGTCCAACTCCTACTTATAAAAGTCAGCAGCCTCCTCGGAGTCCAACTTCTGGTTTCAAAAGCCAGCAGGCACCTCTAAGTCCAACTTCTGCTTTTAAGAGCTGCAATGCACCTAGGAGTCCGACAAGTGCTGCCATTAAAAGCCAGGGTGTGAAATTAACAGATAACAGAACAAGGATTCCTTCTTTTCAACTACCCAAAACACCTGAGCCACTGATAACTTCTATAAATGAGAACAAGGAAGGAATGCAAAGTGAGCGTACAATTTCATCTGAAGTCCAGACGCCTACTTTGATTAGCCGTACTCATGGAAAAGGATCTCAAATACGAAGATCACTTCGGACTATTGGGAAGCTGATTAATGGATCTGAAAGAAAGTAAGTGATTCATTGTCTGATGACATTTCAGTTGGTTTTCTTGTGTATTCAATTAATCCATATATATAGATGAACTCAATTAATCTAATGCAGAATTGTGTTTTATTTACTTGTGAAAACTTACAGGAACCAACAGAAAAAGAGTGAAGCAGCCCCACAACCTTTGAATTGCCTAAATGAGGAGACGTCATCAATGACATCTAATGCAAGGACACTGCGAAGACAATCCCTAACTGGCATTCCACCATCAATCATGTCGAGGAGATCTTCACTTGGAGGAGGGAGCTTGCCTGATTCTTGTAAGTAAAAGAGATGATGGTCAAAAATACACCTGAAGTATCACGTTTTTTGCATGTTTCCTGCCATGAACTATCACTAACTATTTATCAAAAAACCATACCTCAACTATTAGTTGTTCCCTTTTCTTACTTGAACGATGGTGTGTTTCTGTAAATAGTTGGTGATAGTTCAAGTAGAATAAAATGAACACATGATAGTTCAGGTGTGTTTTTCATCATTAACTTCAAGTAAAATGAATGTTAAATTTCAGTTAAAAACCAATATTGATCAAATGTAGCATTTACAGAATCGTCGTTCATTTTACAGGTGCAAATGAAAGTAGAAATTGCAAAACTCCTGGAGCTTCAGCTAAGTTAACAAAGAGGTGGCTATGAGGAACAATACTAAGTAGTTAACATCAGGGAGCTGGCAGTAGGCATCAACAAATACTGACTACTTGACATCGAGTTAGACACGTTTATGCTGCAGATACTCACTGCAATTTTAGACGTCGCAATGCTGTTAACATCAACATTTCTGTACAGATTACTGAGGCAGAAAATAGGAACTGAGGCTAGAAAGAAATAAAATCTCTGAGGCTAGAAAGAAACCTGATAGATGTTAACATTGTATACCAACCAATAACATGACATTTGAATGAAAGTTCATTTTCAAACTGTTTGGCATGCTTTATTCAAATTGAGGGTCTATCGGAAACAACTTCTCTATCTCTACGAGGTGTAGGTAAAATTAATTAGTTTAAAACATTTCTTATTTTAAAAAGCGTGTAAAAGGGACAACTAATACGCAGATTCGAACCCAAGATTTGAAGACTCAGAGTGCACCAATATCATCTTAATTTAGGCCATAGCAAAAAATTTGATGGCTATATTAACGAATAATGTAATGTTGGATTGGTAAAATGTATAGATCTATAATACTTGAACTTTACTTTGATAGCTCAAATAAAATAGGGTTCTAGTCGGGCTCAAACCTTGGTCACGCAAGTGGGTGCTTTGGCTTGTACTAGCAGCTCAAGTGCACTTCTATGTCCTCTATAGGTGTATTGCTAATTATATCATAATTTATGTCCGCTCTCAAGATATATATATATATATATACATGATTTTTTTTCAAAGTTGATGGATTTACGTGCATCTCCCATGTGGATCCGCCTCTACTAATATGTGAGAGGGAGGATAACCTTTTCTTCTTCTTTTTTCTTTAGGGGGAGGATAACCTTAGTAATTACTTAATTTTCTTTTCCAGTTATCTTATTTCTTTAGCATTCAGGTTTTAAAGATTGAAAAAACGTAAAACATTTGTTACAATTTTTTTTCTTTGTTCGATTGTATAGGGTCATGAAACAAGAATCCAAAGTATAATTTTTTTATTTGTGTTTTGTGTGTACAGTCTATGAATATTTTGTAAATATGACCGTTCGAAACATTTTGACTCCATATTTTGTAGGACATCCGTATTTACCTAGTGAATATTATTCATAACTTCTATAGGATCCATGCAACTTTTTTTAGCGCTTAGGGGTCGAGGAACAAGAATTCTGAATTTTTCTCAGTGTTTTAGTGTGCATTATTGCCTTATGAATATTTTGTAAAAATGATTGTCCGAAACTTTTTGATTACCAAATTTTTATGACCGTCTATAATTACCTAGTGAATGATATTCATAGCTTCTATAGAACCTACACAATTTCCTTTAGCGTTTGGGGTCATGAAACAGTAATTCATGATTTTTCTTAATTTTTCGTGTGTATTAGCATATGAATATTTTGTAAATATGTTTGTCTAAACATTTTTACTCTAAATTTTGTTGAACCATCTGTAATTACCTAAAGCAATTAGCCCTTCTATAGTATCGCCTCTTTAAACGCGGAATAGCTAAACAATCGAAATAGAAGTCCTATTTTTACATTTCTCGAATTCGATTTCTGTGGTGACTCATCAGATTATAGAGTGAAAACTTTAGCAAAGGAATTTAAATAGGTGAATGATATTCATAGTGTCTATAGGATCCACACTACTTTTCTTAGCGTTTAGGGATCAGGAAACAGGATTGCAAATTTTTTTCTCAATTTTTTGTGTGTATTAGCCTATGAATATTTTGTAAATATGTCAGTCTAAAACTTAGTCACTCTAAATTTCTCTAATTACCTAGTGAAATGTGAATGATATTCACAACTTATATAGGATCCACACTAATTTTTTTTAGCTATCAGGGTCACGAAATAAGAATTTAAGATTATTTTTTCCAATATTTTGTGTGTATTAACATATGAATATTTCAAAACTTTTAAATTTTGTAGGATTATCTGTAATAACATAGTTAATAATATTCATAACTTCTAAAAGATTCACACCACTTTTATTTTTAGCATTTAGGAGTCACAAAACATGTATTCATGATTTTTCTTTATTTTTTGTATGTATATATTAGCCTATGAATATTTTGTAAATATGATTGTCCGGAACAGTTTGACTCCAAGTTTTATAGGACTATCTGTAATTACCTAGTGAATGATATTCATAGTTTCTAAAGGATCAACACCATTTTTTTTGGCATTTAGAGGTAACGAAATAAAAATTCAGAACTTTTTTCAATTTTTTGTGTGTATTAATCTATGAATATTTCATAAATATAATTGTCCGGAACTTTTTGTCTACAAATTTAAAAGGACCATCCATAATTACCTAGTGAATAATATTCATGACTTCTATAGAATTTCCACTATTTTTTTAGCGTTAACAAGTCACAAAATAGGAATTCAGATATTTTTTCCCAATTTTTTTGTGTACTGTGAATTATTTGTAATATGACCATTTGAAATTTTTTGACTTCAAATTTTGTAGGACCAACAGTAATTACCTAGTGAATTATATCTATAACTTCTATTATAGGATGGACGCCATTTTTATATAGTATTTAGCTGTCACAAAATTGGACTTCAAAATCTTTTTCAATTATTCGTGTGCATTACCTATTGATATTTTGTAAATATGATCGTTCAAAACTTTTTGACCTCATATTTTGTAGGATCATCTGTAATTACTAGTGAATGATGTTCATAGTTTCTATACACCACATTTTTTTAGCATTTAGGGGTCACAAAACAAGAATTTAAGGTTCTTCTTAGTTTTTCGTGTGTAATCTATGAATATTTTGTAAATATGCTCATCTGAAACTTTTTGATTCCAAATCTTGTAGGGTAATCCGTTATTTCCTAGTGAATGATATGCATAGCTTCTATCGGATACACACCACATTTTTTTAGCTATTAGGGAACACAAAATAGAAATTCAGAGTTTTTTATGTCAATTTTTTGTGTGTATTAGTCTATGAATATAATGTAAATATGCATGTATGGAACTTTTTAACTCTAAATTTTGTGGACCATCCGTAATTACTTGGTGAATAATATTTTGAGATAAGGTACAAGTACCCCTAGACTATGACCGAAACCTCAGAGACACACTTTAACTAAACTAAGGTCCTATTACCCCTTGAACTCATTTCTTTTGTAACTTTGTACTAGGGGTGTACAAAACCGAACCGAAAATCGAACCAAACCGTAAATCGAGTCAAACCAAGAAAAAAACCCGACTAGTGGTTGGTTTGACTTGGTTTGGTATTGAAAAAAAAAACCCGACTATATTTGGGATGGTTTGGTTTTAACTAAAAAAAAACAACCCGAGACCAAACCAACCTGACATTGTATATATAATTTTAAAATTTTATTTTATACATAAAAATATTTACTTTGATATAATTTTAAAATATTTCTTATACTTTTTCATAGTTTTTATCTTTTAATATATTATTTCAAGTTTGAAACTTAGAATTATGAATGAGCCAATAAAGATCATAGTCCACAGATGTTGGTAATTATAATAAAGCTTAAATCAAAATCAAATTAATACTAATGCAAAAAGAAAATCAATTCAACACTAAGAATGACAATAATACTGAATATTTGTTCTTTAGTTTTACATTGGTTTAGACAATTAAAATACATAAT
>JAJOOR010024181.1:0-16104 GCA_036250505.1 Solanum acaule | reverse complement strand
GGTGCTTGCTTGACTTCACTAAGCTAGTAGATGACAAGTAGGTGCATCACCTACTTTGACTTATTGACCAGCCCAAAGGACCAAGTAGGTGCATCACCTACTAAGACTCTTTTGACCATGTTATTGGGCCAAGTACACTACACCTACTTGCATTAATCTGGCCCAAGTTGAATAGAAGAATAAGGGGAAAATGGACAGCCAAGGCCCAATCTTTCCAAGCCCACAAGAAATAATTTGAATGGAAAAGTAGGTGCATCACCTACTTAAATGTGTGGCCTAAATTAAAGACACATGTTTGGCTGCAAAATAAGTACAAGAAAGGTGGCAAAAGACTCAATGTTCTTAAGTCCAAAAAGGCCCAAGTGAAAAGTGTGGGTCACCTACTTGAAAAATTATGGCCCAAAATGAGTGAGAAAGTCTGCCAAAGCAGGTCCCTTTAAAAGGGATTGATATCAGCTTTTTCCAACCATTTTTACTTTGCCAAAAATCTAATTTCTAGAGTTTTCTCTCTTCTCTCTCTTAGCTTCATACAACAACCATTAAATACCATTAGGGTTCTTGAATATTAGGGAGTTCAAGCTATTGGACGGTATAATTTAAGACCAGTTAAGGAGGACAACCTTTACCTTGAAGAATCCAAGTCTTAGCAAGTGACAGTTCTGTCCAGCAAGGTAAGCTACTGCAATTTTTTCTCTCTTAATTAGGACACTTGGTATGTGTTAGTGAGTTGGAAATTGTTACTTTTACATGGTGTAATATTGGGGAGGATGTTCTGGTGATTAGTGCATGTTGGGACAGCCATGGAGGGGAGTCCTCTTTAACTTCAGTCATGAGCTTGTTTGAGCACCTTAAAAGTAATGTTAACTCTTTAAGTGCTGGTGATCAGAAACCATGATTCATATTTCTTCTATTACATTATTATGTTTAAGAATTGTTTTATGTATGTTATGATAAGGGATGTGACTGGATGTGCGGGTAAGTTATGGAGACGTTAAAGGACTTAAATATTGTAGGGAGGTTTGGGGAGGACCTGATACAAAGGTTGTACAGTATATAAACGCGATTTAAGGGAAAGGGTAGGAAAGAAAACATTGACTAGATAAATTGCATGCTTACTGTGTGGTTATTATTTTGGTGAGATCAAGTAGCTCAAATTGATTGATTAGCTACTAATACTAGTCTTACAACTTATTTTATTGTAGATTAGTAATCTGAAGAGAAGGAGTTTAAGTCATACTTTTTGAATTGTATAGCAAGGTATGTAAGGCTATTCGATTTCCTATTTCTTTGGCATGAATCCAACACTTGCATTACAAAAAGTAAACTTTCTAAGTGCCCTTGGTAGTGACTGATCCATAGGTGCAGTTCCTACTCCCTAGAGCATTAAAGTGAGTACTCTAATATGAGTTTATTACTAAATGTACGTGCTTACTCTACCAAGTATTAGCATGCAAGGTTTAAACTTGTTTCACCATCAAAATACCCTTGGCATGTATTTCCCTTATATAAATCAAAATGATCCTAGATTACACATGGTATATATGTTTGTATGTTGGATATGCAATCTGCCCATATCATGCCAACTAGCTTCAATTATCTATATATATATATATATATATATATATGTGTGTGTCATCTTGTCACATGTTCATGTGTTCCCTTTATTGGTTATTACTCCCATTGTGTTAGACTATAATGTTACCTCACAAGATCCCTACTTGCTCTATGGTACATTTTATATGTACTTACTTGGAATATGTATCCGTCCTAAAGTTGAATCTGCCCACGTTCTCCCTTGGTCCCACCTTCATGTATACCTTATATTTGATATTAGTTAGTGAGTATTTGGCAATCATATAGAGTTCAAATCTCTTGGCTAAATATTAAATGTTTTCACTTGATATGTGCTTCAATTTGAGATGTCAAAATGCTTACTGAGTCATATAATCTCCTAAGTATTACATGTTCATGTCATATTTGCTTTTCATGCCATTGTTATTATTGTAAGTCCATATTCATATGTCTTCTACTACTGGTCCATAGTTCCAAATCTCAACAATGATTATGACCACCAAAAAGCTATCTCAAAAGAGTTATGATCATCAAAAGAACAATCTCCAAAGAGTTATAAACATCAAAACAACAATATAAAAGATTAAATAATCTAAGTGAAGCAATCTGTATAATTATGGGTGGTAGCCCAGGGGCAAATGCCTAGCATGGATCGATCCCAATTGGTATAGAAGGGTGGCAGCTCAGGGGCGAAAGCCTAGCATGGGCCGATCCCAATTGATATAGAAGGGTGGCAACTCAGAGGCGAAAGCCTAGCATGGGCCAATCCCAATTTATGGAATTACGAGGACAGCATCCCAGGGGTTAAAATGCCTAGCATGGGTCATCCTCTTCTACCACTGATCAACTGGTCATTTGTATCATATGTCTTATAAATATTATAATGCAAAGAAAAGTAAAGAAAAGAATGTAACATACACGATTCCACAGGTATAAGTAAAGTCTCTAATCCTTATTTATTGCTATTTGGTTTCACTTGAGCTCTCATTTTACATATGGTTGTATTATGCCTTACATATTCAGTACATTTTTTCGTACTGACGTCCCTTATTGGGGATGCTGCATTTCATGTTGCAGGTACAGGTACTCAACTAGTAGATCTCCCCAATAGAAGCACATGATACTCAGCGGTTGTTGGTGAGCTCTAGGTTGATTCGGGGCTTTGTCGAGTCTTTACTATGCGTATTTCACAGTGGTACAGTCATGGATTCCAGTATAGGCTTTGTAGACATTGTAAAGCTATCATCTGTATTCATAGTTTCACTTGTCACATGTATCGGTTCAGCTAGTCAATATGTGTTGTATATGAAGCTTCTCATCAGTAAATCTATTTGCATAGTAGTTTACTTTCTAATCACAGGTCACTTGTAAATCATGTGCTCATATGGTACTTGTCCGCCTTACCTAGGGTTGGGGTGTGACATCTGTATATTAATAAAATATATTTATATAATTCATCGGTTCGGTTCGGTTATTTCTTCGGTTTTTTCGAATAAAATCATAACCAAACCAAATACTATCGATTTTCAAAAATCTAAAACCAAACCCAAATAAAATCGGTTTTATTTTATCGGTTTGGTTCGATTTTTCGGTTTGGATCGGTTTTTATCCAAATCGTGAACACCCCTAACCCCTTCCATCGTTAAAATTTTCGTAAAATAAATAAATAAATGTGACATGGCATTTTATTAGGAGAGAAGTATATTTTGAGGAAAATAAAAATACATTATAACAAAACATTTTTTAGCGGTAATAAATATACACATTAACAAAGAGTGTTACATCTTTTATCAGCATTAGTTAATTGTCATTGTATACAATGTCGCTAAAGGCTTTAGGGACATAAGTAAAGAGTGTTAATTGCAGCTAAAAGTACATATTTAATGACAATTAAGCTATTGTCATTAATTAATTGCCGCTAAAGATCATTTTTTGATGTAGTGATAGTTGAGTGATATTGTGGTTTAAAAGAAACAAAAAGTGATATCATAGGGTAAAGTCTCAAACATGATTGACTATCTAAAAATCCTGTCTAACTTGTTTCGGTTAGACTGATTTTGGCACACCCCTAATAAGTATGTCTACTTGTTTTACTTTATACAAATTTAAGTGTATTTGTGCACATCCGAAGTTTTGACACCGCTATTACAATAAAAATTAACTCACCAAGTAAACACATCCTCCGAGAGAAATGAAGAAAGATTATCACCATTTGCCTTGTTTTGATTCTGACCATGATATACAAAGAATTGATGGAGTCAAAACTTTCTTCCATGAATTCTATATTGAATCCAAGAAGTTATAGTGTCAATACTCCATTGCTCAAATCACTCTGTTATTGCTGGACTTTGTTATTAAATAATGTTTAATAGTTTGTTTCATAAAGAATGTTATTTTTTTCTTTTTTTGGCAAGTATTTAATTCCAATTTTTTACATGACATGCTTAAGACGACAACATTAAAGGACATTTTGGTACATTTGACATATCTTTAATTTAAGACCACAAAATTCAAAAGTTTTCTTTACTTTCTTAACCTCCGTGTCAACTCAAAATAGAACAAACAAATTAAAATCAAATTTTTCTTTAATTTGAGCCCAGCCTATATATTAATTTGGGGGTTTTTTTTTTTTTTTCTGTTTGTTGTTATTTGAACTTTTGTGCCTATTCTATGTTGGTTTTTATTTTTACATCTTAGGGCTTAAAACTTTTTCGCAATGCATAAATTTATGTGTTTGCATTATAATATTTCTCAAAATATGCTTCGCACTCTTACAAAACTTATGTCTCGCTAGGTATAAAATCGACTTTTAGGGATAAAAATTAAAGATTAACTCATTTGAAAGACAAAAGCTAAAGACCAGTCTATTAGAAAAATAAAAATTAAAGACCAACTCATTTAAAGGAAAAACAATACAATTAAATGATACAAATATCTTCTATAAGGTTGTCATTTAAATTAAATTTAGAGAAATTAATTTAAATAGTGCTCACCAAAATAATAGCCAATAGATATATATTCTTTATATATTAATATATAATATATACATAATATACATTTTTTGGTACAAAATAAGTAATAACTTATTATATATTTAACTAATGGATGTAATTATTTTGATCGATCGATAAAATTTTAATGCATGATAAATGACTTTAACTTCTCCATCTTTAGCTTTTGCATGATATTGGAGCAGGATGGCAAACATATGTAGCTTATGTATATTTGATTTTCCTTTGGGCCTTATTTTTAGCTTTTTCCTCCACATGTTAAGGTATTGTAATATCTTTTCTTCTCTACAATAGTTACAACTTACATAGGATTCTCTCTGTTTTAATTAATGTAATAAAATTTAATGCACCAAAAAGTGATTATAATTAATAATAAGCGTAAATTAGGAACTGAGAGATAAATTATTATTTTTATTTTTCAAACCGAAATAATAAAAGTGAAGATCTATTTTTAATATGGTGGAGAAGTAGAAGTGACCGAGGGAGTATTTCATTAAGAGTAAATGATATTTTTTTAAATTAAGTTATTTTTAATTATAGAAAGATAATATTATCCCTCTATTTCAAAATAAATGAACTCCACACCCCTCAAAAAAACCAATTAATGATATTAATTAAAGGATAATTTATCCATATTACCATTTTATTTCATCCCAAACTTTTCTATAAACTACGATACATAGTTGAAAAACTCGTTAAAGAAAAAGAGTAATTTCGTAAAGAAATAATTAATACAGGAGAAATAATGGTTTAGTCCCGTATTATTGCATAAATTCAAATAATTCTTGTATTATTTGACTATGCACATTTAACCTTCAATTATTTGAAATGTGTGGTTTTAGTCCTTGAAGTTAACAAGAAGCTAACCATTTAACAAAATGATTATTTAAAAATAGATAAAATAAAATAAAAGATTGATGATTCTAAATGCTTGAAGAATTATGTGTATAAAATTAAAATTATATTTGATTACAACTTTCTGTCATTAAAAAATTTAACATTTAACTTTTATTATATTATACACACAACTCTTCAAGCATTTAAAATAATCAACCCTTCAATTTATTTCATTTTATATATTTTAAAATAACCATTATGTTAAATAGTTAACTTTTGTTAATTTTAAGGACCAAAACCACATACTTTTAATAACTGAAGATTAAATGTGCATAGTTAAATAAAACATGAACTAAAATTGAAATTATTCAACAACACAGGAACCACACACTTCTAACAACACAACAACAATATAGAAACTAAAACTGCTATTATCCCATTAAAATATATTTTTGTATTTTGAAAAAATCATTCATTTTAAAACATAAAGAAAATGTCAGAAATTCATTTATTTTGGATCCAAAGAATTATTTTTAAACGGACTAATAAAGAAAAAACATATCATATAAGTTGAAACAGGTGGAATAGTAAGCAATGTTGGAAACTCATTGTTCTTGTCTTTTCTTTTGGTTTGTATTTATCTATTTAGGGAAAAGGCATAAATTCACCTCTGAATTTATCTCGAAAAGTCGACTACACGCTTAAATAATTATAGTGACATATTACACACATCTGCTACTAAATAGTAAATTTTTTTACCTCCTAAGACGTGTAGCACCACTCTCACAATGGGAGGTGTATCACACTTGCGCCACATCAATGCCATGTCACTGCCACATCAGATATCATGCAAATTTTTGACTTAAATTCTCCATATCATTCAATTGTTTCTTCTTCAATGAACACCACCATGAAACAACTACCATTGCCGCCATATTACTACCAAATCTATATATTTCACCATGAAAATCAAAATAGCCACCATAAATTTCACCACCTACGATCAAATCCACCATCGAAATCATACTATCACCATTATCCCCACAAAAATTAGAAAGATCCACAACAAAATTTGACACCCATAAACAAACTCATCACCAAAATTACATCATCACCATCAAAAGGTACAAACCCACTACCAAATATCACTACCACCATTGTCAATATCGATTTTTCTCCTCCACCACCTTCAATTCCCACTTCTTTGTCACCCTACGGCAACAAATTCATCATTATATTTTATTTTTTTAACTTAATCATCTATTTTATCAACCACCAACAACGTCGCAGAGAAAAATCAAATATAATGAAAATGGTGAAATCAAATAAGCATTAAAATAAAATATGATGGGGGAGAGGATTTTGATGGAGGTATAGTGGGGTGGATGGAAATTGGGTATGAAAAAATGATGAAGAAAAATAAAGAAGAAGAAGAAGATGGTTGCCCGTGAAGGAGTAGAAGAAGAGGCGTTGGGTGGGGGATGGGGGTAGGGTGATAGTAAAAGGAAGATTTTAATTTATTTATTTTACTTTCTTTATTGTCAAATGCGCTTTTCTTTTTTTCTTTTTTTTTTTTTGTTTTTTACCACATCAGTTTTTGGGGGTAAAAAAAATTCATTTTAAATAGTAAAGGTATGCCTTTTGTAACCAACTGCAGGGCATAAATTCACTTTTCGAGACAAATTCAAGAGTGAATTTATGCCATTTCACTATTTATAAACTATAAACTGCAGGGCATGTGAATTGAAACCAACTGAACTAAAGAGTGTGTAAGTGAATTATGCGAACAACTTTAAGAGGTCATGGATGACTTAAGCCAAGTATATATGGCCAAACATATGGTTATTACCTTCATACATACACCTTTAAAGTGATGATAAAAGTTGATATGACATATGTGTTTGTTTGTCAATGAAGATTGGTCCCTAGTCCCTACCAAATGTTAAATGTTTGCTCCCAAAATTTTGAAAGATTCCTGTCAAACATGTACTTGTTATTTTTTTATTTTTTTTCTTAAAAATAAAATAAAATGTGATCTTTGAAACTTGAACAAGAAATACTACTCACTCTTTATTTTGCAATAAAAGTTATTTTCTTCAAGATTTTTTTTAACTATCCTGCAGTTAAGTCAACTAGTGCGTAGTAACAGACGATTGTCAGTTCATGAAAAGATTTTAATCATGGATATGTGGCATAATGTAATGACAGAGAATGATACAATTTATCCAAAAGTTACTTTCATGATTAAAATTATACAGTACGGTACAGTATAACACAATATAATACGATACATTATGAAAACAATACATAACAACCATCCAAACAAAGCTATAATGATTTTCATTACGCTAAAATGAGCGTTTAAACGAACACATCAAACAAAGGTAGAAGTGAAAGTAAATACATCTTTGTCACATCCAAACATCTTCATATTCTTGATTGAATGAAAAAATCCTCATCACATCCAAACATTTCCATGTAGTCTTTCTTCAAATCTGCTTGAACAACAATTCCAGTGCCACATTCTGGATCATACAACCAAAACATATCACTACGTCTCAATCCCAAACTAGTCAAGCAAGGTTTTCCCCAACCAAAATCAACTTTGTTAATAGGGAACCCACACAAACTCGATGCCATACACACATCCACTTGTTCATTTTCTTCCCATTCTTGTATTTCTTCATGAAACTTAGACGCTAGGGAACACACGTCACTTGATTTCGCAAATGATATGTATACGGTTATCTTTTGTATTACGTCCTTAAGCAACAATACAATGTCTTTTAACTCCATTCTTGTTTCTCCCGGTATGAATTTGACTGGGACTTCAATAGCAAAATTCCCAAAGGAGTTTTTGTAACTTGGAAAGTCAATCTTACCACGTAAATTCACAGGGACGATCAATAAACAAGGTCTCAAACGTCCATTATTTTTACGTTGAGAAACATTGATTAAAGCCCTCCATACAAGAGCAATCACCAACTCAACACGTGATGGTCTGAAATAAATCACTCCAATAGTTTCCCTAAGTCTTGATATTGCAGATTCACTTATGACAAACCTCCTCGCGACCATTTCAATAGAATCATGACCATCATCACTAGGGGACTTCAATATTTTTGATAAACGATTATCACTTGTTGCTGGGAAGATGGTACCAAAATCATTAAACGTAAAACAATTGATCATATCTGAATTAATACCCATTTTACTCACTTTAGACCACTCGTAAACAAATTTCCCTGCTGTGAATCCATCAATAACCGCGTGCTCAGTGCTCAAATATAAAGCTAGCCCTGTACCACAAGCAAACTCCGTCACTTGCACAATAACTATTGGATTGGTACACAAATTAGAATGATTACGATCGAATTTAGGACAAAAGTACAATGCCAGGTCAATATCTTTACGTGCATCCTTGAGAAAATCATAAAATTGAGAATCAACTTTTGCCTTTATATACAAAACACCTTCATCATGACAATTGATTGATTGACCATCAGATGCAAATCTACCCGAGGTTGGATAAACATGAGTTATAAACTTGGACAATGATTGTTCTAGTCGTTCATGTATAATGGAAATTTTAGTAGAGGTGGGATTTTTTGAGTGGATAGAAATAAACAGTAGGAACGTGAATTTGGAGAGCAAATTGATCAAAGAAAGATAATTTGTAAGTTTTGGGGTGATAATTATCATCATTATTTGATGATTTTATGAAATTCTTCGAAAGGATTTTAATCTTTGTAAGAGACTTAGACTCCATTATTTGATTTTGAGGTGTTTGCTTTAATATCTTCAAAAAACATGTCACTAATATACAGCCTTCATGCCTCTACATTGGATGCATTTAGTGTATTTCTTATTAACTATTTTTTTAAAAAATAAATAAATTAAAAGTGGTCAAAAGGCCATAAACAACAATATATTCGGTGTAATCCCACAAATGAAGTCTAGGGAAGATAGAATATCCATTTTTCTCATGTTTGGTTGGCTTATATAAATGTTTTGAAAAATATTTTTCAAATCAACTTATTTTTCTCAAATTTAAGAAAAATGACTTTCCTTCAACAATTAAGGAAAATGTTTTCCAAAACTCTCGTCCAACTTCAAATTACAATTTTTTTAGGCGAAATAGTCAGATGGATCATTGTACTTGTATGCGTTTGTATTCTGGATCCTTCTACTTAACATTTTGTCAACTAAACCCTTAAACTCAACGAAAGTCAACATATTAAACCTCTTTGATCATTGACCAAGCTTATGTGGCAACTTAATTATTGACGTGGAATAATTGTGTGATTTCACGCAAAAAAGGAGCGTGAACATAAGAATACCCCATCCAATCCTCCATTTCTCTCTCTTTCTCCCCTTTCCCATGGTTCTTCAGTATCTTCTTCTTTTTTAATATTTTTATCCCTCTATTAATTTTAAACAAGATAACAAATTCTGAAGTGGGCCGCAACAAATCTGAAAAACAAGATAGTAAATCTCAAATGAGAAATAAAAAGCTAAGGATGAAGAGTGGGGGAGTAATCCTTACGGTGATAATTGATAAAGCTCAAATCCACCATGAATGCACAAAGAAGAAGATGGAAAAGCTCAAATTCCAAACTCTTCTTTTTCTACACCTCAAATATTTTTTATTTCTTTTTTGCTTTAGTTTCTATTTCGGTGTCCTTTGTTTAGGTTTTTTTTTTTCTCTATTTCTACGAATTTGAACATGTCCCTATGTTTTGTGAACATCTTTTTGACCAAGAGGAATATTACATAGAGGGATATTAATTTCTTCACTCCATGGAAATTGTGTTAAAGAATATCACCATTGATTTCTACATAGAGAGTTTAGCAAGACATTAATTATTAACTTGTGTTAAAGAATATCACCATTGATTTCTACATAGAGAGTTTAGCAAGACATTAATTATTAACTTGAAGGGATATTAATTTATTCACCCCTCTACCATCTTTCTTCCCCTTCCCAATCCCCCATTTCTCTCTCTTTCTCCCCTTCCCACACTCTCCATTTTTTTCTCACTTTTTCTTCCTCCCCAGATTAGAAACGAAATGTGCTACAATGTGCAAGGTGATAAATCTGATAATTCTGATGGGTAAGAAATAATTATTAAATGTCTTTGTGAAATCAAATAGACTGTGTTGTGTAGAATGAGAGAAAATGACATAAATAGTCCATTAACTATAGAAGTAGGTCTAAAATGGTTCCTTAACTATACACTTAACGGATTTAGTCCTTTAACTATTAAAAAACTTATCAGCTTTGGTCCCTTAACTATACACTTATCGGTTTTAGTCCCTTAACTATAAACTTACCGATTTTAGTCCTTTAAGTATTCAAAATTTATCAGGTTTGGTCTTTGTCCATTTTTTTAATACAAATAGCTCAGGTTTATATTAACTGAAATCTTCGTGAAATTAAATCTTTAACCCATTTTTTAAAGTTGTTTCTCTATTCTCGTCCTTTTTTCTTCAAACTATTCTTATGAAAAGAACAATAACGTCAACGATTCAAAATAAAATTATTAAGAAAAGAAGATATAAGTCTTAATTTTATTCAATGGAGGATAAAATTAAGCATATAATTGTTGTTAATGACTTGAAGCTAATCAGTGCGGATTTTATTTAATTTACTCAAATTTCTTTACGTGAAATAAAATGAATAGAATAATAAAATTGATCTATTTTTAAAAAATTAAAAAAATTGTAAATCTACCATTTCATAAATTTCAAAATCTGAAAAATTAAACAAATTTTGTTCAATGAAGTTGTTGGAGTACAAACTTTGGATTTAACGGGTAATAATTTTTTTCTTTTTATAATAAAGTTTAACATATTCAAGTCATTAGTAGCAATAATATGCTTCATTTTATCATCTGTTGAACAAAATTATGACTTATATTTTCTTTCCTCGAGAATTTTATTTTAAATCATTGAGGTTAAGGTTCTTCGTATAAGGTTAATTTCAAAAAAAAGTAGCAAAGAGAGAGAGAGAGAGAAATAACATAAAAAGTTGCTAAAAGATTTAATTTCTCGAGGCATGAATTCCGTTAATATAAACCTAAACTATTTGTATTTAAAAGATGGACAAAGATCAAACCTGATAAGTTTTTGAATACTCAAGGGACTAAAATCGGTAAGTTTATAGTTAAGAGACTAAAACCGATAAGTATATACTTAAGGGACCAAAGCTGATAAGTTTTTGAATAGTTAAATGATTAAATCTGTTAAGTGTATAGTTAAATGACCATTTTAGACCAACTCTTATAGTTAATGGACTATTTATGTCATTTTCTCTGTAGAATGATGACAAATATTAGGATTTATTGAGGTATTTTAATGGTGATTTATTTATATTAATGATAAAAAGAGGTTTATGGTGTTTCAAGTGATGGACAAAGTTATATAAAACACGACTGGAAGTTATGAATGATGAAAACATAGATAAGAATGGTGATTTTTATGATATAGGAAAGTGGTGATAATTGTGAAGATGGAAGTTGTGGTGATGAGATCTAATTTAAAAAATGGAGAGATGGTTAAGGAAGAATGAGGGAGGAATGAAGTGAAAAAGAAAAGAAAAATGATTTTTTTAAATAAATAAATAATTAATAATGTGTCATTTAAAATCTGACGTGGATGACGACGTGTCATTTTGGTGAGTGTTTGAAGTTCACACAAAGCCAAAGAGGTTTAAAATGGTGAGTTTCGTTGAGTTTAAGGGTTCAATTGACAAATAGTTAAGTAAAAGGGTCCAGAATACAAACTCATACAAATACAAGGGTCTACTAGATCATTTCGCTTTTTTTTATACATCACTCTCACATAAAATGGGACGGAGGGAGTATACTTTAATATATATTAATATTATATTAATTATTACTATTACTTATATAAAATAAGTATTATATAAGCAAAATGTAAAATTAGGTCACTACTTTCCAATTTTTTCACTTTTCAGCAATCAACACCGCCGCATCCCATTTCCCACTTCCCACCGACCTGCGATTGCGAGGCAGCGACCGCCGCGACCGCCGCGACCAGGTATTTGATTATTTTTGTTAGCCCATTAAGCTGAAAAATCAAATAAAAAAGGGAAAATTGTATGAAATAGCAAAAATTAAATAATATAGCTATAGTTTATTTTAATTATAATTCGCAGCAAACATTTCATGTTTTTTGTCATTCCATTTGTATACTGGAATATATAAATAGATCGAAATATACAAATGCAGGACTCATTTGTATACCAAAATATACAAATGAAGGACTCATTTGTATATCGAAATATACAAATAGACCCAAATACATATTTTTTATGTATATGTATACCGAAATATACAAATTAATAGTCATAGCAAACTATTAAACTATTATATAATAGTCATAGCAAATTATATAAACTATAGTCATAACATACCAATATGATTTTTATGTTTGCTAAACCTAAAATTTTTGTAAAATTTTAAAAAGCTCACTAAGCAGGTCCATAACAAAAAACTGAACTAACAAAAACCGAACTAAATTAACAAAAATCGAACCGAATTAGTATTCGATACAACAAATGCAAAAATTGAAAACCAAAAAAATCAAAAAAATACTGAAAATAAACCGAATTACCGAATGTCCAACCCTATTTTCCATCCACCTATTTTGTTAAGAATGCCGTTATGTTTATTTTTCCAGCTCACTTGTATCCTTCAACACTAACAACCCCTATTGTTTTATTTTATTAAAAATATTTATTAAGTGTCATTTTCAATCGATAAATAAAATACCCTACACCCACCACATATTTTTCTTTCCGACCCCAAATATGATAACCTCATGACCCAAAAACTTTTAACAACTTCTAATTTTATTCAGTTTTCTTTTGTCCTTGGACGATAATGTGCCATCAACTTGTTTTTGTCAATAAAAATTGGGGCCACACAAATAATGCTACACTCTGTTTGAAAAGTTATCTGATAATTAAAATTTGTGTAATTATTAAAGTAATGGTTATTACTTATTACTTTAGTAATAACACAATCTAGTAATTATATTAACTTGTTTGTTTGACATAATATAATTATAAGTGTATTGTTTGGTTGTATAAGTGCAATCATAAAGTTGTATTAAATTTTAAAAATAAAAATTTATATTAGACAAATAAGGACATTTATAAATGATATTAAATTAATAATTTAACGAATATATTGTCTTTTGAAAATATATTAATTAATAAACATATGTTCATAAAAAATATTATTAAAAAAAACTGATTTATATTTTTTAAATTTGTATATTTTAATAAGATTAATCATAAAAAACGATTTTTTTCAAATTTCTCAATTTTCTTCTTCACATATCAATAATATAACAACTTCTCATTTTGTGCTTTTCTGTTCTATGAAAAACTGGCAGTGGCAGTTGCAGTAGTAAATTGAGTATGAGAAAAACAGGTGATGTGAAAAAAAAATCTAAGGGATTTTAAAGAGAATGGGATATGGTGGGGGGCTTGCAAGAAAGGAGTTTGAATAGTCATTTTTATATCCAGTTGGTGTGACAGTAAGTGCCAACTAGCAAATCCTCGACTATTAAATGTGCTCCATTGTAAAATTTGTGATAATGTGCATGTATTCAATTAGTGGCGGAGCTAGAATTTTTAATAAGGAGATTTAGTATATGAAGAACTAAACACATGAATTAATCGAAGAAAGTTCAACATCTATTAGATATACTTAAAAAATAATTTTAACCATATATAAATAATAATATTTTCCACCGAAGGGAGTTCGAATGAACCCCCGACAAAAGGCCGGCTCCTCCCCTGTATTCAATAACCACTAAATTGAGAAATTAAAAAAGAAAAAAAAAGAGAAGAAGAACGTAGAGGGAAAGAATCGGGGAGACAAAGGAGAATGATTTAGAAAATTAATGGTAAAATAAAATGTTCAATATTATATTTTTAGCGGATCGGCTTAAATGGAGTGGGTCATTAAATGGTTTAAATGGAAATATATTTGGTTCTTAAAATTTTGGTTAATAATTAAAATTTCATGTTAGTAAATTTTAATGAAAAAAAATAATTAAATAGGTTGAATGACTTTTTGTACAAAGAAGTCATAGTTGAGTGACTTTTGAGTTGAAAATGAAAGTTGAGTAACTTTCTGTGCAAAGAATTGATAATTGAGCGACCATCAAAGTTATTAACTCTTCCTTTCGAGCATGTGATAAATAGTACTTACTATCAAAGTAAAACGTAAGTCTATAATCTTATTCAATAACGAAGACTGTTTTATTTAAATATAAGAATACTAATAAAATTATGTAAATAAAAAAAATAAACATAAAATTAAAAAAATAGATAATACGAAAAGTTGTTAGGAACTTAAATATAAATGACAAAGAATAAAACATATAATATTAGAATAATAAAAATAAAAAAATAAAAATTATAAAAATAAAAATTAATCAAAACGAATAAAAGAAAAAATAAAATAAAGGAAAGAACTAGCTTATAATTACACTTTTGAAAAGTTCCTTTCGAGAATGTGATAGTATAGTATTATTTTGTCTAGCCAATAATCACGAGGTGGACTATTAAAAAATAACTTTTTGACAATGAAACATACCAATTTATAATGTAATTGTTTTCATCATTCTAAATAAGTGAGAGTTCCTAAGTCCGACGAAAACAATGAAAAACTACCACGTAGGTCCTCAGTCCGACGAAAACAATGAAAAACCGCCACGTAGGTCAACTTAAAAGTCCAATGAAAAACCGCCACGTAGGTCAGCTTAAAAGTCCGCCCATCTTTTCCTTTGGCTTTACCTCAAGCCGAAAAATGTGGGCCCTTGTTTCTGCCTATTTCACGTTTTTCTATATTTCTTTTTGTTATCCAATTGCCCATTAACAATTCTCATTTCCTTCTTTTATTTGTTCCTCACAGTTTCTTTTTTATTTTTTCCCACTTTATTTCTTCCTTGAAAAGTTTAACATTTTGAAATTTAATTACTTCATTTATTATATTTTAGCTACAAAATATAGTAGAAAGAAATTAAATTTTCTAAAAAGATTTAGTTGATTCTTAAAATTCTATCATTGTCACATGAATTTAAATAAATAGAATAAAATGTATTATTAAAAATTACATAAGAAATACTATAAATTACAATAATTAGCAACTGAAAATATTTTTAAATCATATATGGAAATTTGGTTGGCTAATTAAAATAAAAGAAGTATCTTATATTATTTGAAAATGGCGTCAAAAGTCCTAGAATTCACAATAAATTAACAACTGAAAATATTTATGATTATTCACGTGAATTAGAACATGAATAACATATATTATTTAAAAATGATGAGCAAAAAGTACTATAAATCACAACAAACTAATAACTATAAATTACAATAATTAGGAACTTAAAAAATCTCTCTCTCAACCAATACAAAATATTAATAACCCACATAATTTGCATAAGAAATTCCAAATTAATTTATTCTTTCTGTAAATTTAAATTTTTAAAATCGCTCTCCCCATTAATTAGAGTCTCACTCTTCTCTTAAGCCAGTGGATATGTTCAGAAATGATACATCTCTTTTACATGAAAGTAAATAAATTATAATTACATTTAGCTCTTACTAATTATATATCAAGTATAATATTTGGTGGAAATC
>JAJOOR010024180.1:0-14526 GCA_036250505.1 Solanum acaule | reverse complement strand
CTACAGTAACTTTGCTCACTGGAATTTGCAAATCTGCTCCGACAGGTTTTACAAAAATGGTCATAACTTCCTCATCCTAACTCGGAATGAGGTGAAACCAAGTGCATTGGAAAGCTAACTCATAGAGGTTTAATTTAATAGGTTGCGGCCCTTCCAGTTCCTTGTGTGCTAAGAGATATGCCCCTTTAAAGTTGACCCTGAAAATCGCATTTTTTGCGATTTTTGAATTTTGATACGATTGTTCTAAAATTCGGGTTAGACCCATTTCCTACTCAATTTGACCCCACGAATAAGAATATGAAGTCAATTTTCGAAATCATGCACGGATTTTAAGATATATGGAAATTACAATTATAGGTGTTTCCGAAGCACATTTTCGGGCATTTTGGGGTCGTTTCAAGTATGAAAATTTTGTTATGAAAGAGGGTGAAACTATCTTTGAGATGAACTCAAGATTCACCTCTATTACCAACGAGCTCAGGTGCCTGGGTGAGCCTATCCCTGTTAGCAAGCAGGTTCGCAAAATTCTTAAGGTGCTTCCTAAATCTTGGGAAAGCAAGGTGGATGCCATAAGAGAAGCAAAAGATTTGATGACTCTTCCCATGGATGAACTAATTGGGAATCTTCAAACCTACGAGCTAAACAAGAAACATGGAACAACGGTGAAAGAAGGAAAAAAGGAGAAGTCCATTGCCTTGAGAACTTCTTAAACTGAGGTGACTGAGAAGGAGGATGAGATGGCATATGTCACTAAAAGATTTCAAAAGATCATAAAAAAGCATGAAGGCTTCTAAAAGAAAACCCCTGCTAGTAGAACTGCTACTGCAAATGATCTTTGCCATAAATATGGCAAGCCTGGTCACTTCATGAGGGACTTCCCCAGTCAAAAGTAGGAAACTCATGACACTAGACCTCGCAAGAGGGACCTAGTCCCAGACTATGCTCGAAGAAAGGCACATGTTGATCAGTTGGTGAGAAAAGCCTTTGCTGTTTGGGGAAATGATTCAAGTGAATCAGAATTAAAAAGATGCAGAAAGTCATGATGATGTTTCAATGATGGCTATTGAAGATGATGAAAACCTTTTCAACTCCATTTTCTCGTTGATGGCAAAATCTGGTGATGAAGAGGATTCAGACGAGGTAACTCCCTTTGATCGTAAGGATGATCTAGATACTCTTCCTGTTGAAAACTTGAGGAAACTTGCTGCCCTGCTTATTGACTCTATTGATGAACGAACCACTGAAAACTTAATGTTAAATGAAAAATTAAGTTTGTGTGAGAATGAGAACTTTGCTCTCATGTCTCAAGTTTCTGAAATGAGTGTAAGGATAGGTACTCTAGAAACCAGCAACATAACACCTGAGGAGGACCCTAGTACCTCTGTAGGTGGAAAGAGAAAGCTTAGCATTTTTGAGGAAGAACTGGAAGAAAAGCTTAAAATTTCTGAGTTTAAGCTAGTTGCTTCTCTTGAAACTAATTCCCAACTGATAAAGGATCTGAGTAGGGTCAAGGAGGAGTTAAGCCACTCTCTAAAGTGGACTAATTCCTCTAAGATACTCTCTAACCTATCTAATCAGAGTTTCAATAGAAAGAAAGGGTTGGGATGCAGACCAATAGAACCTCCCTATAATCCTCATAGCAAATATGTGTCTGTATCTGACAATCTTTTGTGCACTCACTGTGGGCGTAATGGTCATTTTAAAGAAAAGTGTGAGACTCTGAGAAAAGCAAAAGAAAAGCATGTGAAATTTGTCAGATCTGAAAACAATGATAAAAGGGAACACAAGGGACCTGGTCCCCGTTATCGTTTCAGTAAGAACACATTGCCCCCTTAGACAGGAAGGTTTCTTATTAAGTCCTTTGATAGTTATTGGGAACTCTGTCTGAAGTGGGTTCCTAAATCTAATAAGTGATTCTTGTGCAGAAGAGAGGAAGGAGTTAGTGCTGGTACTTAAACAGTGGATGCTCAAGGCACATGACTGGAGATACTTTAAACTTCCTCTCTTTGAAAGCACACCAAGGTAGTGGTGTGCCATTTGGTGGTGGAAAGAAAGGTTATATTCTTGGTATTGGCAGGATAGGGAGATCTATTGATAATTCCATAGACAATGTACACTATGTGGATGGTTTGAAATACAATCTCTTAAGTGTATCTCAAATCTGTGACAAGGAAATGAAGTCAAGTTCATGGCTGATAAATGTCTGGTTACAAACTGTGCAACCAAGAAAATTGTGGTATCTACAAAAAGAGTCAAGAATATGTACATTGTTGATCTTGATTCTATTGAAGGGACAGCCTTTCATGCCTGAGTGTTCAAGCTGACGATGCAAATCTTTGGCATCGATGACTAGGTCTTGTAAGTTCCTCTTTACTAAACAAGCTTGTTGCAGGGGACCTGGTCCGCAGATTACCAGAGCTAATATTTTCAAATGATAAAGTCTGTGATGCCTGTGCAAGAGGGAAACAAACACGATCATCCTTCAAGGCTAAGAAGGGAGTGAGCACAACCAGACCTTTGGAGCTTCTCCATATGGATCTATGTGGACTTGTCAGAATTCAAAGCAGATGAGGTAAGAAGTATATTCTTGTAGTTGTTGATGACTTCTCCAGGTACACTTGGAATATGTTTCTGCGGAAAAAGGATGAGACTGTTGGAATTCTGATAATCTTTGCCAAAACTATTCAACTGAAGGTCAACTCCAAGATTGCTAGCATTAGGTCTGATCATGGCACATAGTTTGAATATTCTCAAATTGAAAGTTTTTGTGCTGAAAATGGAATCAATCACAATTTCTCTGCACCAAGAACTCCTCAGCAAAACGGAGTGGTTGAAAGGAAGAACATGACACTGGTTGATATTGCAAGGACTATGCTGATTGACTCAGGGCTTGCTATGAACTTCTGGGCAAAAGCTATCAACACAACATGCTATGTTACAAATAGGTGTCTTATCAGGTCTATGATGAAGAATACTCCTTATGAATTGCTAAACAACAGAAAGCCTTCAATTGCTCACCTTAAGTCATTTGGGTGCAAATGTTTTGTATTAAATAATGGAAAGGATGACCTGGGCAAGTTTGATGCAAGGAGTGATGAAGGGGTGTTTGTAGGATACTCCTCTACCAGCAAGGCTTACAGGATGTTCAACAAAAGAAATCTTTGTGTTGAAGAAAGCATGCACATCAAGTTTGATGAATCTGGTACAAAGAATGAGAACAATGAGGACTACGAGTTCGAGGAGCTGACGAACAAACAACAGGTTAATCAGGGTACAAAAGAGAAGTATGCAGAACACCCAGGAGGACCTGGTCCCTCAGGTTCATCACAGGAAATATTGTCTCAAAATCTCGAAGAAGATGAAGTTGATTCTGATGCTGACAGAGAAGAAGAGATTACCAGAAAGTCCGGATGGAAGCATCAATCTTCACATCCACTGGACAATCTCATCTCTCCACTTGACTCAGGAATTCAAACTAGATCTAAATCAAGAAATCTAGTTGCATATTCAATATTCATATCATCCATTGAACCCAAGAACATCAAAGAAGCTTTGCAGGATGTAGATTGGGTAACTTCAATGCATGAGGAACTTCATCAGTTTGAAAGAAGCAAGGTGTGGCACCTGGTCCCCAGACCAATCGACAGAACTATTATTGGGACCAGATGGGTCTTCAGAAACAAACTTGATGAGCATGGAACCATTACTAGAAATAAATCAAGGCTTGTGGTGCAAGGTTACAACCAAGAAGAAGGGATTGATTATGATGAGACATTTGCTCCTGAAGCTAGAATGGAAGCCATCAAAATCTTGATAGCATTTGCTGCTCACATGGAGTTCAAGCTTTTTCAAATGGATTTCAAGAGCGCCTTCTTGAATGGGAATTTGAAGGAAGACGTGTATTTCAAATAGCCCCAGGCTTTGAAGATGCAGACCTGCCCAATCATGTGCTGAAATTGGACAAGGCTTTGTATGGGTTAAAACAGGCTCCCAGAGCTTGGTATGAACGCATGTCAAAGTTTCTTCTCACCAATGGGTTCAAGAGAGGTAAAATTGATAATACCTAGTTCTTAAAATCCAGAGGTAAGGAATTTTTAATTGTGCAGGTATATGTGGATGATATCATATTTGGAGCCACTTCAGACTTACTTTGCAAAGAGTTTGCTGATTTGATGAGTAGTGAGTTCGAAATGAGCATGATGGGGGAACTTACTTTCTTTCTAAGCTTGCAGATCAAACAGTCCTCTCAAGGCACTTCAATATGCCAAGAGACGTACATGAAAGAGTTGCTCAAGAAATTCAATCTGCTCGAAGCAAAGGTACTAGATACTCCCATGAGCACAAGTGTGAAACTTGATATAGATGAAGATGGTGTAGAGGTAAATCAAACCATGTACGGGGGAATTATAGGATCACTTCTACACCTCACTGCAAGCAGGCCAGCCATAGTGTTCAGCGTAGGAATGTGTGCAACGTTTCAAGCAGCACCAAAGAAGTCTCACCTGAAGGCAGCCAAACATATCCTGAGATACTTGAAGGGAACTCAGGACCTGGTCCTCTTCAGGTCCTCTTCTACCCTACTGGTGACTCTTTTGATCTTATAGGTTATGTTGATTCTGATTATGCAGGTTTTCTGGTTGATCGAAAAAGCACATCAGGCATAGCACACTTCCTAGGATCAGCTTTGATTTCATGGGGAACAAATAAGCAGAATTCTGTGGCATTGTCTACCGCAGAGGCAGAGTAAGTGGCTGATGCATCATGCTGTGCACAACTACTGTAGATCAAGCAGCAGCTGGAAGATTTTGGTGTACTCACAGACACTATTCCTCTCATTTGTGATAACACTAGTTCCATGAACATGGCCAAAAATCCTGTCCAGCACAAGAGGACAAAGCACATAGATGTGAGGCATCACTTTCTAAGAGACAATGTTGAAAAGCAAAATGTGGTGATGAGGTTTTGCAAGACTGAAGATCAACTGGCTGATATCTTTACAAAGCCCTTGAGTAAAGAATGCTTCATTAAAAATAGGATGAGGTTGGGGATGCACAAGATTACCTGATTCCTTGACAAGTTTGCACAAAATTCTTCCATTTTGATTATGTTAAGGAGGGCAGGTATCTATATTTGTTTAATGTTTGTCACTTAAGAATTCACTTCTGGTACCTTAATGCAGGGATACACTCATGGTGTGTTTAGCTGAAGGGAAGATTTAATCATGCAGGCAGGGTTGCAAACTGAAAAGGGGACCTGGTCCTCATGAGGTTAGTATCTCTTATGCTACACTGTCTGTCAACATCACTGCCACGTGTCTTCCTCTCATTCATCGCGTCAGTTTCAGATGTCTTTTCTCTTTTAAACCAAAGGTCGCTACTATTGAGGACCTGATACCCTTTTGGTTTTTATATACTACCTCTCTTAGTGAATCAATTACAAAGTCTCCTCAAACAATTCTTGTTGAAATTCACTAATCATCTTCTCCAAAGTTCTTCTCTTTCTCTCTCAAAATGCCTTTCTCTGATTCTTCTTCAAAGATCCCTCTCCCAAGAAGTTGAAAACCCTAGTTCATTCAACTTCTCCACTCCAACTCCTGAGGAATCTCCCTCAACTCCTGTCTGTGGGGTTGGTAAAATGGCTAAATCTATCACTCCTCAGACTGTAGTCGTAGCCTCCCATGTTCTTCCTTCTAATGAGGCTTTGGTCTGTTCCCTCACCCTAGTGCTATCTGGTGAAAAATCTCAGAATTCAGAGGCGCAATCAGTGGTAAAACCTGATGCTAAACTTGTTGAACGTTCAAAGGAGAGAAAAAGAAAAGGATAGGGGAAATTGGTCGAGATGCACTCAAAAAGGGAAGTGAAGAAATATGGCACAAGAAGTTACTCAAAAGTTCATGGGGAGTGCTATAGCAGCAAATGCTGCTCAAACTGAAAGAATAAGGAAAAAGAGACAAGAAGGGCTATTGGCTGTAGAACCCACATCAACTTTTGTGCCTGTTGAAGATAGTGAGACCCAATCTGAGGACATCACTAGGTATGTGGCAAAACAAAAGAGGGACGCTGAGGAGGAAAGGGTGAAATCAAAAGGAACTCAGAAAAGGGCAAGGAAATCTCCTGCAAAAAGGGAGAAAGTGTCAAAACAAAAATCTCTTGTAAAAAGGGAGCGAGTGAAAAAGCATGTGGATGAACAACCCATAAAGGGACTTGGTCCTATGGTTCAAAATCAAAGTGAAGAAGAGGAGATGACAAGGGAGGAGAGAATAGAGAAAATGGAGCACCAAAAGGTTTTGAATGGCAGAGTCTTTGACACTGATATTATAACCAAATTTGGTATGGCAACCTTGTTTGATGCTGTCACCATTCAAGGATGGAATCATGTTTTTGCACCACCTGCTCCGTATTTACACGAACCTGAAATGCGTGAGTTTTTCTACAAAATGGAACTGCTGGAAGAAGGGGGAATTACAACCACTGTGTTTGGATGAAGAAATTCTAGGGATCATTTTGGGGGGTGCATGTAGCAGGAATTCGAACCATTGAAGGCTGCAAACCAACTGAGGAATTCACCAAACGGGAAGTGGACGATCTCACGGGTATTCTGAATGACAAGGAGGTTGAAATTGCTAAACTTAAGTCTGAACTTCAATAGACAATCTCTAGCGGACCTGGTACCAGTCACACTAACGAGGAGGTGATGCAAAAAATTGAGGGATGAAAATGCACTACCGCTGAAGACAAATGCCTCACTCAGTAAGGAGGTTAAGGCCCTCAATAGGCAAATTATCAAGGCTCATGAGGATGCCAATGAGCGCATGTCTATGCTTATGCACACCCTTAATCCCCTTCCCCCTCCGTCCCAAAAGTGTCTTGTTTCCCTAGTTTCCCTCTTTGTTCTTCAATCTTGATTAAAACTCTTATGGCTTTGTGTTGTTTTGACTGACTATAGTGGTCAGTATTTGTGATCTAATGGTATTTATGTTTCTGCCCTATTCATGTGTGGCTTAATATTCTCTTTATGCTTACATAATGTTCTGTGTGGCACATCCCTGAATTCTTTTATGCTTTGCATTTAACTTGAATATGTTTACTGCTTCACCTTTTCAATGATGTCAAAAGGGGGAAGTTTTGTTGTAAAATTGGCTGTAAATTGGCTGTGGAATAATGACACTGAACTAAAGGGGAACTGTGGCTATTAGGGGCATTGAACTAAAAGGACTGTGGTTGTTAGGGGCACTGAACTAAGGGGGAACTGTGGTGGTTACTGGTGGAACTGATTAAGGGGGAACACCAGTTATTGAATGAATATTTGTTCACTCACGTGAGGAGTTATGCAGGTTGTTTGTTATCATCAAAAAGGGGGAAATTGATAAGTGCTTATGTTCCTAGATGTTTTGATGATCTCCTCACAAGTGCAGCGACCTGGTCCTCTGCAGAGTATGAATACTCGTCCATTGGTCAAAGTGCTATACAACTGTAAAAGCTGTCTGCGTCAGAAAGTTGGTGGAACTGCAGAGTACTCCACCAATCAGAAGCGACAAGGCTGTTTGTACATTGGACAATAATTCTTCTTGTCCAATATATTCACAAACACAAACATCAAAAGATTTATTCATTCAAAAGAGAGATATTTCAAGCTTCAAAACAGTAGGGACCCGATCGATTGCTTCAAGTGCTTCCAGTACCAGCTGTTACTTTGTTTGCTTGTAATCGTGCTTATATTGTAGGATTCGTTTCACTTATGAAAGAAATGTTTCAATCTTGTGTGAATCATTGTAAGAACTAGGTTAAGGGTAACTTAGTTTCTTACTCTAAAGTCTATATTAATCGGTTAGGATTAGTATAGTGGGCAGTGTTGTATCTGCTCTGGCTCAGCTAAGTGATAGGAGGTATTGCTTAGTGTGGAAATTATCAAGTTAATCTCATTTTGTAAACTGGCATTTACTTTTGCTTGGAGAAGATTAGTGGAAGCATATTGAAAAGTCCTGTTGAGAACAGGTCGTGGTTTTACTCCCTTGAGCAAGGAGGTTTCCACGTAAAGTTGATTGTCAATCTTTACTTTCAGTATTTGCTCTTTACTGATTATTACTGTAACTGTGTTGAGGACCTGGTCCCATCTACATAGGTGGACGCATACATTCCAACAAAATATATGTCTATCTCAAAGTATATATATATGTGTATACATATACGTATATATACATAATTTTCTGAAGTTAACGGGTGACACACGTGGGTCCACCCTATCCGCAAAAGGCATGTATATGCATTATATGTTGTATAAGAAAGAAACTTGCATGCTATATGACTTACAGATTACTTGCTTTATAGAACACTTGATCATAAATATGGGAATGCTGAGATTACCTCAGCAATTGGGTCACATATTCTCACAAGTCATAAACAACATGATAAAACTACAGAAAGGTTCAAACTGGGAAAATAGATTCAAAAGAACAAAGAGACCATGTTGGATATCATAGAGATTGTGTAGTGGCTAGATGCTATCAAATAATCAAGTTCAAGGGGTAATTAAGATTGTGAAAAATTTAGATGTTCAATTAATAATCCATGTACAAAGGGTTGCTCAATGTGGTTTTAAGACAAAAAAATAAGATGTTAGAAGAATGGAGATGGAGTATGATGATCCCACTATACAATAACAAGGGTGACATTAAGAATTGTAACAATTATAGGGATATCAAGTTGCTAAGACATAGTATGAAGGTCTGGGAGAGGGTGGTGGAGATAAGGGTAAGGAGAGACGTGTCTATTTCCGAGAATCAATTTTGTTTTATGTATGAAAGTTCAACTACATACGTCATTTATCTGGTTAGGATACCATTGGATTAGTATAGGGAGAAGAAGAGGAATCTCCACATCGTGTTTATCAACCTAAAGAAGGTTTATGACAAAGTTCTAAGGAAGGTTCCATGGAGGTGCCCGGAGGCTAAAGAAACTACGGAGATTAAGGAGAATCCTAAGATGGATGTGTAGGCATACTGTGAGAGATAAGATTATAAATGAAGATATTTGGAACAAGGTAGGAGCAGCCTCGATGGAGGATAAGATGCGGGAAGCGAGACTTGGATAGTTTGAGCATGTGAAGAGGAGATGCACGGATGTCTTAGTGCATAGGTGTGAGAGTAGGTTGGAGAAATATTGGAGAGATGTAATTAGATAGTACATGACGCAATTTTAGCTTAACGGGGACATGGCATTAAATAGGAGGTCATGATGGACACATTAGTGTAAAGGGGACATGGCATTAAATAGTTGAGAGTTGTCTCGCTTATTCTTTCAAACTAGCAGTCGTAGTATAACTATCATAGTTTCTTGTTATTCCATCGTTGTTATTATTTAATGTTTCTTGCTTTCGATTATCGTATCGTTTTAATGTAATGGTTGTTTCTTTGCTAGTATGCTTTGTCATGTTTTAATTTAACATTTTTCTTGGCTTCTTTTCTCATTTTTTTTCTTTTTTCAAGCTGATTTGTAATGCTTTTTCTTGAGCTGATGGTCTATTGGATGCAACATCTCTATCTCCAAAAGTTAGTATAATGTGTGTGTAAACCCTACCCTCCTCAAACCTCACTTGAGGAATTTTGTTGTCAAAGTATAGAGAATTCTTACGTACTAATTCTTTTGAATTTGAAGTGCAATCGATAAATGATTATCTATTCAATAATCCGAAAAAAACACCGTCATTATTTCGCCATTTCGGCCCCTTGTTCCCTCTTTCTAACATTCTCCTAAATCCATCACAGTTTTAAACTTGATGCATTTCTTGGTGGAAGTTTCACTCCGGCTCTCAGGGCTTGATTAATAATTAGAAGTTTATACAATTAGATTCATTATAGAGAACTTCTTATAGGGGAAGAGAACACAAATCTAAATTCTGCATAATTTTTAGCCATCATGAAAAACATGCCATCTTATTCTTATATCTCTGTTTTAAGTAACAAAACTGAATTGACAAGACTTCATTTTGCTTCAACCGAATCATTCCTCTATAACACAGTAAGCACCCTAGTCATCCATTGCCAATTGGCGTCATACTCATAGAAACTCGATATGGAACTACAAAACCCGATTCACGGGGTAAATATTTATCTTACATGGAAAGTTCAATCTGTAACAGGACATTCAAAAGTCTATGTACAGATATAATCACGATTTTGGGAACTAGCAATTATGTGTTTGCCCAGATACACATACGACCTCAAAAATGAAATGAATTGAAGGTATATCAAAAGGAAGAAACCCACTTTACAATTACACATGGATTACAAATTTACACTATGATGCAATTTTAGGCATCTCGCAATAGCTTGCTTGTGACGTTCATGATAGAAGGAAGACCGACATCCAAAAGTGGGACCCCCAAAATGCAACAAGTATGAAAAGCAAGATCGTATATCACCCATGAAGTGTGAACTTCCATGTTGCCAGAACAGGTTAAGATTCAGCATGATGAGCCTGGACCATGGAAACATCCAACCACACTTTATTCCCCTTCAGACGAGGTCATAGCATGCTATGGGTCCAACAAGAATAAATCAGAAGCTCTGGTGAGAAGCCAGTTCAGGAGATACTGGGTGATGCTACCAATTTTCTAAAATAGCTTTGATTTCACTGGCATCGAACAATCAATATCATCCTCAAGATCACTAAATGAAATTTCCTCCTCATTTCCCATTAAAATGCCAGTGCCAGAGTAGCACTCTGACTCTTCAATATCTTGTACCCAATCATCCTCATGCTCATCATAATCCAAGAACAATGGTTTAGATGGACCAGCCACCAACTTCTTTTCTAAGATCTTACTAGGAAGATTTTCTACAATAATAGACTCATCAATAAACTCGATCTTTGTACCTCCATGCTCGAGCTTCTCAGTTTCAATGTCATGAGTGCTATGGTAAGTTGTACGCTCAAATCCAAAACTTCTTTGGGGCATAAAGTATTTACAGTGAGCATCTTCGGGCGAGGTAGAATCAAAGCTTTCATGTGGTGAATATGTGCTCTCCTTCATGAGAAGTGTATTCATACCAAAAAAATCTGAGTCGGGTTTTGTCTTCTTTTGCAGCTCTTGCATCCACAGAGACCTTGCTTCCACAAGCTGAAGAAATGATCACACAAAATAAATAGTACACTGAAACTAGCTATTAGCATATCAAGCCTTGTACATAAGGGAAGGAGGACTAGCAATATTGCAATCACTTCCATCATTGGAACTACTGTCGTGATGCACAATATTCCATTATGGGGAAGCACTCTTGGTTATTATATTTATTAAAAAAAAAAGGAACAAAATAACTAACATAGATGAAAGAGTAATTTGCAATTTGCACCGCTAATGTATGTACTCTTTTGTGACTTACACATTATCCTCTATCATTTTAATGATTTGCACCCTAATCTCCTTGGTTCTTTGCAAAAGCATAAAAAAAATCATTTTTCAATTATTTACAAGCATAAAATAGAAAAATTAATAAATTATTACATTTATTAAGATTTAAAAATATAATAATATAATTAAATTACTTTCTACCAACAACATAATTGATTGTTCTGGTCTTTCTTCCTCAATACACATACAATGATATATAAAATATAAAAATTATGAAAAGCTTAAAGATAAATATAAATTATATTATAATAAGAAATTCTGTATAAAATTAAAAAATTATATATATAATGATGGATTGGTTTGGTCTCAGATTGACATTTTTATTTTAGATAAAACCAAATCAACCCAAAGTATAGTCGGATTTTTTTCTCAGTACCAAATCAAGTCAAACTAAACCATTAGGCAGAGTTTTTTCCGATTTGACTCAATTTGTAGTTTGCGGTTCGATTTTGTTCACCCCTAAGAAAATGTACTAGAAATGAATGATTGTTTCTTCGTTATAATGGAAAAGAAGCAGCAAATGACTTGTATTTAGTATTGCTTTCATTTTTAATCAAACCACTTTTTATTTTTCTTTATATGTAATTTTCTATTTTATTCCTTTAAATAATTGAAAAATGAGACTTCTTATGATTTTGTGATTAGGGTGCAAATCATTAAAAATATAGGATAAGGTGTAAGACAAAAAAGAGTGCATACATTGGGAGTGCAAATAGCAAATTACTCTAGATGAAAGCATAAACTTTCCAGACTGCAACTCAAACAGCTGCTGCTTTAAAAATCAGAAATTAACCCAAAATATGTACCACTTGTTGACTTATCAACAGGATTGTGTAACTCACTTCAATAATGATCTTATAGCATAGTATTAACATACCTGGGGTGTAGACAAAAGCTCAGCATCATGTTTATTAAGTCTCGTGTGGAGAAGAACAAAATAAACCATCCAAAAGTAACCCTCACTCATATGGACAGGGCAAAGTTCAATTCTGAGTGCAGCTAATCTTGGTGCCAGACGTTCAACAGCAAATGCATGCTTTTGTTGGGTTTCAGAGATCTCAAAATCTAAATATAGGATAAGGAAATATTAATGATAGTTTTTGGAAGTTTACAACGTTTTCAACTGAAAAGCATAGAGTAAGGATCCCATTGAGTATCAACAATATTTCAAAGATATATAAACATACATAGATACTTTTTTTGATCAGTATACCTAAATACTCTTATAAATGTATGTATACACATGTACATACATACTTTTTTGGATTGGTATACCTACATGTATCTAAGGGGGGGTCACGTGAACCCATGGTCCCCTCCCGAGATCATATATAGTAGTGTTATATTTTTTTTTAAATATTGAAATATAGATGTGTGAACCCACACTTGACGTATCACATAATGTGATTATGACTGGATGCACCTCCCTCCGTGATGGAAGCAGAACTAGATTTGTTCTTGAAACGTTATTTGCTTTTTCAATTGAGATGGAGAAATTTGAATTTTATATTTATCTTGCTATATATATATGTCAAACCGATCAAATTTATATCATAGATCAACCTTTTTATAACAGTGCACCAATCATCTCAAAATCCTGGATACGCCTCTGCTTACATACTCTTATAAATGTGTACTTATGTATGTATATCAAAGGATGCTTTCATGGTAAACCCTATTTATTCTAACATGATTAACAAAGGAAAGAAAGAAGAGTTTCGACTATCCAAATGAGGCAGTGATCTTTGAAAGAAAATTAGATACTCTCTCTAATCAGAAGCACCAAATTTCACTGAATTAATGTTTTTGTTTCAATCAGCAATTTGCACTCAATTTAAGCACAATTAGCACTGCTTTAAATTCAAATTAGCTTTTTTTTAATAACAGTGGTGTCCGAGCCAGCTTGCACGCACCTCGACTAATTCCACGGGATACTTGCCACCTCGCACCAGCACCCAGGTAATTAGTTTCTCTTCTGTAATGAAAGTCAACTAGGTCGATCAATTAGAAATGGAATGAGACAAGTGTTATCATGAGCTGCCATAATTTCTTTCAGTAACCATAGTGTCCAAGCCAACTTGTGCGCGCCTCGAATTGTAAGTTTTTCCTTCCTCCTCTTTTTTTGGTCATTTTTCCTCTTATTATTTTCCAAAATTTCCATTCCTTTTCTTTATTATGAGCTTGCACCAGCAAAGTCCCTTTGATATACATGCACATAGGAGAACAATGACATAAAGAGACTAATGAAGTATCTAAAATAGATAAACACAGAGTCTATTGTAACGCCCCTCAAAAGGAAATAGGATAAAGTAGAGCCTCACATGGGTTTTATGCATTAATAACTTGTTAAAATAATGAAGAATAGCCTTTATAGTCAGTTGTAAAGAGTTTGGAAGTCAAACGTCAAAGAGACGTTCAAGACGTTCGAAAACTAGTTGTTTGCATGCTAGCGTGTTCTAGTGTGTCTTGCATGTTTTTATGTGTTGTTTGGAGTCTAAATCAATGGAGGTGACCCTAGTGTCTTAATAAATGTTTTTAGGGTCAAAACGTTCGAATACGACGCCCTAGGGCCACCCGAAGGGGCCTCGAGGAGGACCCCAACCCTTGGCCGAGCAAGCTGCCAAGGCAGCTCGAAAATGCTCATGGTGGGAGCATGTCCGCGTCGTGGACTAGCTCCACCAAGGGCCAAAATGTTGGTCCGCGTCGCGGACTCTTCTGTCTCGGATTTTAATTTCCAGAAACTTGCGGGAACACCTCCGCGTCGCGAACTTGTTTCCCGACGAAATTTGCGAAAACAAAACTCAAGTTTGACTTGTTTAAAAGGTCCAACTAAGTGAGGGGTAGTTTGGGTACTTTGGGGAATTATTAGAAACGGTTATTCTACCTATTTTAGGGTATTTTAAATGGTTAAAACCCCAAGACCTAGAACTAGACCTCATTATCAATTGAACCTTCCCTCTCAAATAAATTTCTCTCTCTAGAACTCCATGGAAGCCATTGATGAAGCTTCAAGTTAGGTGATGGGTTCCTACTGATTTCTCTTCAAATTCCTAAGGAAATTAATCATAAAGGTATGGGGATTTTATCTTTGATTCTCCTTTCAATCAAAGAGCCAAA
>JAJOOR010024179.1:0-18762 GCA_036250505.1 Solanum acaule | reverse complement strand
AAAAAAAAAAAAAAAAACACTTGATAGCATTTCTATTTGCATGCCTATAAACATTATAATTCAATCATTTCAAGTACGGACTCAATGCTTGAATTCTCATATGGATTAATTCCATTAATTTTCCATAATCTCCATGTTAAACATTATTGTTTAATGTGCTTGTACTTGCTTCATAATTTGTCCTCACTTTCATAATTACTCTCTAACTGATTGTCATTATCGTTGCTAATTACTTGATCAATGATCATAATTACCTCCAAATAGATGATCTACTAATCCATATCACTTTTATTAGTTCAAGTGTATTGTTGAGGTAGACAAGCATTTGCTGACTTGCTTGCTCTGGAAAAACTTAAGTATTATGTTTTCTTTTTTTCTAAAAGAAAATATCTTGGATCTGTGTCAAGAACGTCTCAATAAAATTGGTAGTCTAACACCAAATTATAATAAGAGGCCTTAAATATTTATACACATGCACAAAAATATTATTAATTTAGGATTGCCTTTTTTTATTCTTAGTTCATTGTTTTTTGCGTTTAGCTTCACATGGTAACATTATTATTTATAAAAATAAAAAATTGAAAAGGTTAAACATGTGTTTGCCATATAAACAAAACAAAGATGATCAAGCTATTAAAAGAAGAAATAGTATAAATTAGTTTTCTTCAATATTTAAAGACAAATACTCATGCAACAATGTATCCTCAACTGCAAATTCATATTTTTCTAAACGAAAATTATTCAATAGCATTGCTATTTGCATGCTTATAAACATTAAAACTCAATCATTTCGAATACAGACTCAATACTTGAATTCTCATATTGATTGATTCCATTATTGTTTAATGTACTTGTGCTTGCTTCATCAGTACTTGTCTTCACTTCATAATTACCCTCTAATTGATTGTCATTATCATTGCTAATTACTTGATCATAATTACCTTCAAATAGATAATCAACTAATCCATCAACATCTTCATCCTTAACATCATCATCATCGTCATCATTATTATTTTCCTCATCGTTTTTTGTCTTCTCTTTAATTCTACAAATGAAAAATATATCCTTGTTCTTGCTTTTCTTAATATACTCATCTGGCAAAAAATATTCCTTCAAAAGCTATTTTTCAATACCACTTTTATACCTCAAACTTCTCTTATATCCAATTAAAATATTTCTATTTGATTTATCTCTAATGGGAATACCACTTGTTTGGCCACTCCAAGTCCCACTCCCAACTGTTCTTGAGAATCTCTTGTTCGAATTATTGAATTTCTTTAATTGCGTAAGAAAGTAACATGTTTTCTCTCCATCGATAATTTGCAATGGCTCTAAGTCTCCAAATACGTCCTTTAGTTTGATAACATGAAGACGTGGAAAAATTCCATCGAGCATGAATCTTTTTAGATGATTGATCAACTCTTTATCACTTGGATGAAATCGAAAACCTAAACTATGCTTAGATCTTGATAATGCCATGTTATTTGTAAATTTTTTTTTGGTATGTGTAAAAAGATCGATGTAATAGAATTTAATTGAATGTAATTGAGTTTATATGATATGTTGATTACGCCTAATCTGTCTAGTATTGTGTTAATTAAGCCTAATAATCCATCTAGTGTTCGGATAGTTGGCGGTATTATACAAGTGTTAATTAAGCCTAATCCTCTAAATTTTTGCTAATTACCAAATTTGACTACTAATCCTCTAAATTTTTGTTAATTACCAAATTTGACTATTGACAGTTGTCAGTTTGCTTTAACCCCAAGTTTTTTTTTTTGAATCTTTTGATAAACAATTATATTTGTTTCAATACCGGAAAATAATACCCCTTGGTTTTAATTATTTTGAGTCTCAAATTTAATTTTTAGCTGAAAATTTATCATTTGATTTTTTTTATATATATTTATAAACTATATAAATAAAATTTGAAAATATTTGAAAGACATGATGCATTTTTTCACTAAAGTGATATGAGAAAAAGTGCAAATTCTAGTAGTATTTTTTGTTTAGTCTTTCGAAATTTTGAAATATCAAATCTAATTCAATTTAATTTTAAAAATTAGTCAAGTTAATTCCAAAAGGAACTTAAACGTGACAATATTTGGAACGAAAGGACTATGAATTACCACATGTTTAAATTACATAACTATTTTTTTTGAAACCATGCAAATTAATTTTAAAAGTTACATTGGACTTAATCATATATTTAATCATTAACGTGTTTTATTTTTTAAATTTGTGGTATACGAATTTCCTTACAACCATACACAAGATAAGGAAAACTATCTTATTAGACATACATACATACCATATATATTAGTTCTACATATATTTTTTTTATATAATTTACGTATCTTACTACTAATTAAGAGTTTCTTATCATACAATGAGAAAGATACATGTATTTTTACAATTAGATACAATAATATAAGGAATTTTGCTACCATATACACTAAAATAAGGAGAGAGGAGAGCGAGATGGGGAGAGACGCTAGCGAGAATATGGGGAGGGAGATAGTCATGTATCCAGATACATGCAAATGCACTAGATACACATTTGATACATGTATAATATTAGATAGAGTAGGCTTAATTAACATATTATATAAACTCCGCACTACATTCAATTAAATTATATTGCATCGATCTTTTTACACATACCAAAAAACAAATTACAAATAACATGGCGTTATCAAGACCTAAGCATAGTTTAGGTTTTCGATTCCATCCTAGTGATAAAGAGTTGATCAACCATCTAAAAAGGTTCATGCTCGATGGAATTTTTCCATGTCCCCATGTTATCAAACAAAAGGACGTATTTGGAGACTTAGAGCCATGGCAAATTATCAATGGAGAGAAGACATGTTACTTTCTTACGCGATTAAAGAAATTCAATAATTCGAACAAGAGATTCTCAAGAACAGTTGGGAGTGGGACTTGGAGTGGCCAAACAAGTGGTCTTCCCATTAGAGATAAATCAAATAGAAATATTATAATTGGATATAAGAGAAGTTTGGGGTATGAAAGTGGTATTGAAAAAGATCAAAGTGAAAAATGGCTTTTGAAGGAATATTTTTTGCCAGATGAGTATATTAAGAAAAGCAAGAACAAGGATATATTTGTCATTTGTAGAATTAAAGAGAAGAAAAAAGAAGAAGAGGAAAATAATAATGATGTTAAGGATGAAGATGTTGATGGATTAGTGGATCATCTATTTGGAGGTAATTATTATCAAGTAATTAGCAAACTATGAATTTGTGGTTGAGGACGACTTGTTGCATGAGTAGTTTTTAAAAAAAATATTAATACAATTTCTTCTTTTATTATCTTGATCATCCCTATTTTTGTTTTTTATTTGTCTTCAATGGTTAGTTATGTATACACAATAAAATCTTATATGGATAGCTCATCAAAAGAAAGGAAAAAAAATCCTTATATTTATCCTTTTTTTTTTACCAAGGGGCTCGAATTCAACACAATATATTGCAAACAAATGTCTAACCTCTTCTAGTTCTTTGCTTTATAAATAATAATATTATCATGTAAAGTTAAACACTAAACACAATTATGTAAGAATAAAAAAGGGCAACCCTAAATCAATAATATTTTTGTGCATGTGTATTTAAGGCCTCTTATTATAATTTGGTGTTAGACTACTAATTTTATTGAGACGTTCTTGAAAAAAATCCAAGACATTCTATTTTATAAAGAAATCGGTTTAGATAGTCAAAAGTTTGAAGGTTCAAATTTTTTCTTAAGGCTTTGCCCTTGAAGTTTTCATTCAAGCTTTCTGGCAAAGCTCCGTTGGTGGTGGAAGCTCGTCGTCTCCTTTGCTCTCCGTCCCGGTTTATCTTCCAGTAACTCATTTATGCCTGGGATCAGAAGGTTTTAGTAAATTGGCTTTTCATTTGGAAGCATGAATATTTGTTACATAGTTAATAAGTTGTTGTTAAAGTGCATTCATATTATGCCATTAATATGCCTAAGTTTTCTGGTGATTAATTTAGCTCATTTGTAAGTATTCATCTTCATGAATAAAGGCTAATAATCCATCTTCTTGCTATTTTCATGTGACTTCGGGTGAGTTCTTTGAATTCCATTACCTTCCTCTTTTCATTCCGAATGGGCCATGGATGCCCAACTCTACCCTTTCTCGAGTCAACCCCATTGCCAAGATAAAGAAGCCGATTAACAGGTAGAAATAGAGCTGATATAGATGTTCGAAAGTCCAAAAATGGACTGCATACAATTAATATACAGATAAAAAAATACTAAACTACAGGGTTGAAACGAAAATGCAGGTGTTCGAAAGCTGAAGTGAGTTGTATACACTTGGTATATAATCTGATATACAAGAAAATAGACCAAAATACAGCCTATATACAGATGTATTCAGTGTATACAGGGATTTTCAGAAACGAAAATTGGCCATAGCCCAATTTTTCTTTGCACAACAGTAGCAGCGGAAGCAGAAATGGGCCACGAAATGCTCTTTTTATACCATTCTTTATTGGAAAAATTACTGAAATCGACGTCTTATGTTTCCCTTATTTCCAATTTTTTCTTTTATTTCTAAAATACCTTATTTCTCTCCTAATTCTAAATTATTTTATGATGTATCCGAGCTAGTTTTAAATGTATCCAAGCTAGTTTTTAATGTATCCGAGCTACATATTATGTATCAGGTTTATTTTATAATGTATCCGAGCTAGTTTTTAATGTATCCGAGCTACATATTATGTATCCGGTTTGTTTTACTCTTTCAGGGATTAATGTAATTACAAACTAAATAGGGATAGATTGTAATTTCATATTAAAACTATGTGATTCCTAAAATTTATACTAGGCTGTATTTTGGTCTATTTTCTTGTATATATCGGATTGAAGCTTTGGAATTTTGATATAGTGGCTACTCGAAATCCTTCAATAGGCTATAAAATCTTTTAGCTTCAACATTTGGTTCCTCCTCAAGTAAATCGTCACCATCAGTGTGTGTAGTTCCTCCATCAAGATTAGGATATAAATCTCTCAGTAGTTCTTCTACTTCATTCTCGCTCTCACATTCTTCTACTTCATCACCATCTTCAGATTCAAATTCAAATTCATATTCAGATTCTGACAATGGCTCACCCAAAGTATAGTTCTTACTTATTCCATATACTTGCAAATGTGTCTCAACTGTTTTACGAGTTCCTAAAGTTGTATTGTAACATTTGATACATGGACATCGTATTTCATATTTTTCTCCTGTTTTCTGAAAAGCATAATTCAAAACTTTTGCACGCCTACTAAGGTTTCATCGAGTCGATGGTCAACTAGTTGAATCCATTGCTTACTAGGAACCATAACCTTGAAAATTACATAAAAGTTAGATTAAAAAATATAAAGGATAACAAAAATACTAAGATCCATACAACTTGTTATAATTAGATGCACACAACAGAAATGTGTGTTATGATTGATACACCACTAGTTAAAACGTATAATGTTTGTCTAAAGGTATTATTCATGCTGTTCCATTTAACTCATCTTAAGATAAGATAAAATGGAGTATCTAATTATTTGACAGAGAGGCTTATTGTACAACTCACTCAACTCACATGTGAATTTTTGGATTCCAAAAATTAATAAATGCATTTTTTAACAAAAAAATAATCCAATTACACTAATAAACATAAAAGATTACTTATCTTAAAACATGTAATCTTCTATAGCTTTGTACTTGCACAAAATAGTCGCTTGTGATTAAAAAAAATCTTATTGGTAGTCGCTTGTGATTAAAAAGTCTTGGCTCATAACTAACTTATCCTAAAGTTAAGAATTACTTAATCTCACCCTCAAACTAATACATAAAGAAAGAATCAAGAAAACTTATAATTCCAACTATATGCTACATTGGTTATAAGTCCAAACTCATAATACAGGTGAATGTTTATTTAAGTTTGAGAATTAAATTTGAATTCATATATATATATATAGTATGATAGGATTAATATAAAATTCTATCATACACGATTTATTAGTCATGCAGCTGCGCAAGTGGTTTTGGCTCTGTGCAGGGTCATGGGTATCTCATCTCTTAGCTAAGAACCTAAGACATGATGCTACAACAGCCGAGCAAATGACTCTCTTTATTTCTGGAACATGAATTTGTTGACAATCGCCTATGAACTTGAGTGGTTTATGTCATCTATTATGTAACTGTACTTTTACTATGAAGACTGTTCTTTGAATCTATAGTGTCTTTTTTTTTTCTATAGCAAATGATACAACTAGTAACACAGGTGATTCGGTTCTTTAGTACATAATAATCTCTTTTTTTGGTCCACTCCGTGTTTGGTATCCGTTTTGGGGCACCGACTAATTCGGACAACTGTTGTGTAAGACTCATTAAACGAAGATGTGCTCTATACCATAATTTTTTACATTTTCAGGTCTTAAAGTTAAGCTTCTGGTTAACGGTTGAGAAATTATATCTATCCTACCACAATCCAGAGTGACAAACAAGATAATCGTATTGAACCTAATCTTCCTGATGATATGAAGTTGTACAGTTAAGACAACTGACATGTTAAAAAATCTAGAGTTACTGCATTGAGTTTTGAAACATTTCTTCTACTTATCATTAGGTGTCCAGTTGGAGAGATTTCATAAAGGGAACAAAGAGGGTAAGACTATTATTACCTTTTATTGCAGGTTAAGAAAGGAGAAATTTGTCCTCCAAAGTTGAAAATAGAAGATCCCAATAAATCTTATGTTCAATGACCTATGAAACGAGGTTAAAAACATATACTCAATTAGATTCTTTTCAATGATACTTAAAGCTTGAACTGGCTATGGTGGAGTGTAAGCTTCACGTTTGTATCAATTTGTATCAGTAGCACACTTAATTTTTCTGCAACAAAAGATATTTAGCACCTTATTTTAGATGTATACTAAGTTAGACAAGTACATATATGGGGAGCCCTTAATTATTGCATTTGGCAGAGATTTCTGTCTATGAACTGAATCCTGATAGGGCTATTCGTGATATGTTATATGCATATACGACAGGTGATATAGGAGTCACCACTGTGGAGTTTTATCTTTGGAACTTGATTGTCCATTATAGTGGCGCTATTTTTCAATTACAAGAGTTAAAAAAGAGGAATAACAAATAGAGTAACTTGAATACAACAATGACAAAACGACATCAATAAAACATATAGAAGAAACAGAACAACTCGACTGGAAGAGGAACAAACCTCAAATTCTGTTTCGAGCAAAACTGAGGTGGAATTCTGTTTTGAGCAGAGCAACAACGACACAAGCAAAAAGACGCGATCAAGAGAGGAACGTCAAGATTAAGCAGGAAGAACAAAAAGAGCAACTTGCATACAACAATGAAAAAATGACATTAGTAAGAGAATTGTCTTGGTGAGAATGGTTATGTATCTCAAGAAAAACTTATTGCAAGCAAGGTAGGACTGTTGTTATTGTTGATTAGCTACCAAATTACCTGCAACCTTATTTTATAGGCTATTAGTCCCCTTTTTTTTTATGAAGGGTTACCTGTAGTTATTGTTTAATTTGCTTGATAGAATAATACTCTCAATATGGCCTATATACAACCTGAATGCAATGAGAGTGGCCAGCTTTTGGGAGATTCCAAGAGATGGAATGCACAACAAAATGCAATGCAGCTGAATCAAACCAGGTTATATGTGTCTTAGTATATATATTGTGTTTTCACATGCATATACAGTTGAATCCCACATAATTGATTAACTAAACAGATGATTGACGACTATAATCAGCAAACCTGGTGATTAACATGCTCTATTTAGTTTTGCAGGTTGGGAGTACAGATAAATTCAATAGTTCAGACTGAGACTAAAGCAAGTCCAGCTATAGAGGTGATTAGTAAACCAGTCATTCCAAATACTTATTTTTCTCTGGTGTTATTCCAGAGCAGGTGGACATGTGAATTATGTGATGTGACTCGACCGAAAGAGGAATAAACCTGAAATTCAGTTTCAAGCAAATCTAGGGTGGAATTTTGTTTTGATTAGAGCATCAACAATACAAGCAAAAAGATGTGATTAGGGCAGATGAACGTCAATATAAGATTAAGCAGGAAGAACAAAAAGAGTATCTTGAATACAACAATGAAAAAACGACATCAATAATGCATATAGAAGAAACACAACAACTCGATCGAAAGAGGAACCAACCTAGAATTCTATTTCGAGCAAAGCTAGGTAGAATTTTGTTTTGAGCAGAGCAACAACAATACAAGCAAAAAGACGCGATTAGGGCAAAGAAACATCAAGATTAAGCAAAAAATGTGAAGAGGGAAAAGTGATGACCTTGATAAGTTGCAATGGCGATATCAGAGCTCAAACTAGGGCATTAGGCGAGGGGCTGCTGTATTTTGAGAAAAAACCAGAATGATGGTCTTTTCGTTTACCCAACTTCAGTATACTTTAATTTAGCGCTCAAAATTTTGTTAAAAATCAAATTTCATTTTTTTAAATATTTTAGTATAAAAAATGGCGGAACTTTTCTCTCGCTCTAGGCACTCAATATAATTTGGGACCAGTGAATTAATTTTTTAAGGACTAGATTTAATACCTTCTCAATAAACTGTACAAATAAGGACCGAAATATAATCTCGTCTCAATAGATATACTTTTAGAGATGTGATAACTCACTCGTCCCTAAATGTTGGTCTTAAATAAGGCTTTTTCTTGTAGTGTGAAGTTATGATTGGATCGGTAGTCTGTAATTCTTGTCTTTCCAAGTATTTTGTTATTATTATGGTTGTGTGTTTTCCGCTGGGATTTACTTAGCTTAAAGAGAACTTTGAGATGGAGGCTCTCCCATTGGTAGATGCCTGGTCTCTAGAAGAAATCTCATTATCTCAAACTACGTGCCCCCATAGGATTATCTTTGATGACCTAATATAGTGGATTCACTTTAGCGAGAATAAATGATACGAATTCTTACCTTGGCAAGTAGATTCTGATGTCATTTTAGGTATGGATTGGTTCTCTCCTTATAATGCTACTCTTAATTGCAATGTTAAGATGGTGACCTTAGCGATGCCTGGCGTTCCGAGGGTTTAGTTGAAAAGTGCTAGTGGTTCTTACCCTAGTAAAGCTATTTCTTTCCGCCATACTCAGAGATTGGTTGATAAAGGGTATTTATCTTACTTATCTTTTATCTGGGACCCTAACATTGAGATACCTCCCATGGAGTCCATTCCCATGCTTCAGGAGTTTGCAGCTGTATTTCCTACCAATCTTCTATATGTTCCTTCTGATAGAGTCATTGATCTTGCAATTTATTTGGTGTCGGACACCAAGATCATTTATATTCATCTTTATCACATGGCCAATAGAATTGAATGAGCAGTTGCAGGTCCATTGAGTAAGGGGGTTACTTTCTCTAGTATGTAACCTTAGGGTGTATCGGTCTTATTCGTGAAATAGAAGGATGGGCCTTTAAGGATGTGCATCAATTATAGATAACTGAATAAGGTAACTATTAAGAACAAGTATCCTCTTCCGCGCAATGATGATTTGTTTGATCATCTTTAGGGTCTGCTTTGTTTTCCAAGATATATTTGAGGTCTAGTTACCATTAGTTTATGATTAGGGCATCAGATGTCCCTAAGACAGCTTTCCAGAGTAGGTATGGTGATATACCGTGAGTTTACGATATTTTTGATACGGTTCACTTAGAGTTTGTGTGTGTCTTAGGCCATTTTGATATTAGAAATAATGTTTCATGCATAATTCTTGCAGGAAATAGGCTTGAATGTGGTTGATGAGGATGCGAGATGAAAAGTACTGAAGTAGCTACCAATGGTGCCATCCACGGACCGTAGGTCCATCGACGAACTGTTGATGGGCAGTCATAGGTCTTGGCCTTGGAGATGAGTTTCAGTAACTCAAACTATGGAGTGCCAGGACGACCGTAGTCCAGTCCACAGACCGTATGTGGTGCATCGTAGGTGGAATATTAGGGAAGTCTGACAAGTGTGGAACCACGAAGTAAGATGACGGACCGTAGGTCGACCCACGGTCCGTCCTGCACGTCCGTCAATGATGATCTGAGAGTTGAAGGTTCCAGTACCTAATGAAAGTTTCTAAGTGTTGAGCCACGGAGGGGATCTACGGACCATAGGTCGACCCACGGTCTGTAGGTCGAAGTGTCGTTTGAAACCGCGTCCTACCAGTTATTTCTTTATTTTGTTTCCTTTTTTTATTTAGGAGTTGTTTTCTATAAATAGGAGTAATAAACCTCATTTTTGGGGGTTAGACATTATTGTATACTTTTAGTTTTGGTCTTTTGGGAGTTATTTTGCAAACTCTTAGCATTCTAATTTTCGGAAGTTGGTTAATACGATTTTCACTTTGAATTTCAATTCAAGATTTGGGTTTTCATCTATTCTCATTGTAAGTTCATGAATTCTTTTTACCCAATTATGAATTATGTTCTTTCAAGCATGAGTAGCTAAATCCACAACTAAGGTTGTGGGAATGATGAGAAATTAACAAAGTATGAATAATAATTAAGTAATTCTTGAATAGTGTTTGTGCAAGTATTGTTAATCCTTTTGGTTAGAAGTCTTTTTAACGGTTGCAAACGTTAGAACTCGCTTTATTCCTACTTGCGGACGAAGGAGGTAATGAATGATAAAAGAATTAACAACAGAGATTTAGTAGATGCTATCTAATAGTCTAATGTCAATTGGAGCAAGGGTGAAAACTAAGACATACATTGATGTGATGTCTAATCTGGGTAAAGGTAAGGGTTAGTAAAGCATACACCCATAGCCGGACCAATGTACGAGGTGAAATTCCCTACTTGGAGGACCAATCACTTATGGATATCTAACTTACCAACTTTGCATGTAAAACACTAGGAAATGATTACTATTATTAGGATTACTGTGTTCATAGCTTATGGGGAACATATATGCCCTAGTTTCGCTCTTATATTGATTTCTCAAACTGATAATCTTGCTTACTTGTTACTTAATCAACAATCTATTACTTGCTTACACCCCCCCCCCCCCCCTTATTTATTTGTCTCGGAAATAGTTTGACTAAACAGATATAATAGTGAGTTAAGTTTAAGTCTTAACTATATTCCTCATGGGATCGACCCTAATCTACAAGTTGGGTTCTTTAATTGATAACGATCGCTTATACTTCTTTAGGGAGTTGTAATTTGAACGTATCATATGGCCTTATGAGTTATTGGTGATATTCTTTGGGTTGAATAATGCCCCTGCAACGTTCATGGAGTGGATGAATGAGTGTTTCACCTGTACTTAGATTCCTTTGTGATTGTATTCATCAATGACATGTTAGTGTATTCCAAGACGCAGGAGGATCATGTTCACCATTTAGGATAGTGCTTCACAAGTTCAAGAAGGAGAAGTTGTATACAAAATTCTCCAAGTGAGAGTTCCATCTTGATTTAGTGGCATTCTTGGGACACATGGTGTCTAAGGAGGGTATTAGAATGGAGCCAGCCAAGATTGATGCAGTTAGAGGTTGGACAAGACCTATTTCTCCTATTGAGATTCATATTTTTGTGGGGTGGCGGGATACTACAGGCGGTTTGTGCAGGGTTTATCTACTATTGCGGCCCCATTGACAAGATTGACTTAGAAGAGTTTAGGTTTCCAGTGTGAGGCGAGTTTTCCAAAGCTCAAGACTTTATTGACCTCGTCTTTTATGTTGACTTTACCTAAGGAGGGTGGGGGCTTTACTGTGTATTGTGATTCTTTAGGACATGGTCTAGGTGGACTATTGATACAAAAGGTTAAAGTAATTGCATATGCTTCGAGATTGTTGAAGACTCATTAGAAGAACTATCCTACCCACGACATGGAGTTGGCGACAGTGGTCTTTGTACTTAAGTTTTGGCGTCACTACTTATATGGTGTTCATTGCAAGGTCTTTATCTATCTTAGGAGCCTTCAGTGTATGTTCACTCAGAGGGATCTGAACTTGAGGAACCGTAGGTGTCTTGAGTTTTCGAGGGACTATGACATGACTATGTTGTATAACCCATGGAAGGCCAATGTTGTAGCGGATGCACTGAGTAGGAAGACTTCATGCATGGGGAGTCTTGTCCTGATATGAGTGGATGAGAGACCGTCAGTTAAGGATGTTAAGAGATTAGCCAACGCTCTTGTCTTATTTCATAATTCAAACGGTGGTGGTGTTATTGCCTTTGTTGAGACCCGATTTTCTTTGACTAAGCATATTAGAGAGGACATTTTGATGATGAGAAGTTATGTATTATTTGAGACAAGGTGATGAAGGGAGAAGTTAAGAAAGCGACACTTTATTCTGAGGGAGTACTGGTGAGGATTGGAGGCAAGATTTGTATGCCTAAGATGGGAGTTGGTCAGACTGATCTTTGGGGAAGCACATTGTTCGAGGTACTCTATTCATCCGGGAGCGGCAAAGATTTACCATGATTTGAGTCAACATTAATGGTGGTGTGGTATAAAGAGGGACATTGTGGAGTTTATGGCTAGGTGCATGGCTTGCCAACATATCAAATGTGAGCATCAGCGACCTAATTGTGTGTCTCAGAGGATGTTCATTCCAACTTTAAAATGTGAGTCTATCACTATAAACTTCGTAGTGGGTTTGCCAATCACCGTGGGTGGTTATGATTCGATATGAATTATGCAATATAATGCACATTAGCATTTCAAACAATGGCAAGTTACTACTGAAAAGCTAAACACAACCCTGAAACTCAATTCCAAGTTGATTGGCCATTTTTATTTATAACAAAACTAATTCATATCAATATAATGTTAAACCATTCAACAAACTAAGAAAACAGTAAATTTAATAATTTTAAGGCCAATATCTACGAATGAAAGAAAAAGATTTCACTGCAAATTATGAAATGCATTGTACTGCCAAAACTCCTGGAGAATAACTTTACTGAGGTCATTCATGCCCTTTGTCTACTCCACGAGTAGTTATGACTCTAGAAAGCTTCTCGTCGTAGCAGAATAGAATACCAAAGAATCTGCAACAGTTCAATCGTTACATTTGGCAATTTATAAAAGTTGAAAGGAACACCACGACATTAAATATGTATATGAAAATGAAAAAGAATTCCAAGGAACTTTGGAAGCAACAAAAATATTGAATAGCCTCCAATAATTGTAGAAAATTAATTCTAGTTATATCTATTTGTCTGATTGATTATTGTATACAACTTTATTATGAACAATATCGGTACAAAAACTGTAAAAAAATATCTATCATATTATACTAAATTACTATTTGATATTAAATTAATTAGATATATTATAATACTTTAATTTAGCTTAATGGTGAAATGTTAATTCAACTTTGCGCTTTAGAGTTTTCCACTTTCAGTATAATATACTAGTTCTCGAACATGTGTGCGTACATCTCATGCTAAATAGTAAGTATTTTAAAAGTTCAAGAATTTGAACTAATTTTTTTAGTCAAAATATAAATACAAAATTTTATAAAAAATCTAATTAAAGAAGTCTAATAGAGAGAAAACACACAAAAATATTACAAATATTCAGTTCAATAATAATAATTATATAAAAATCAGGGTGAAAGTTAAAAAAATCGAACCCACTAAAACCCTCTATACATAGCTAACAAAGAATATTATAAACATATATTTTATTGTGCCCTATTAGAAAAGTAAAAACTCTTTAAAAAATCATAATCCTACGAAAAACTCATAACCTTTCAGTAAAAAACAGATCTCTTCAATGTTAAAAGGTGCCTGTTTTTAATATAATATAGTATAAAATATAAAAGATATATTAAACTGAGTGTTTTTAGTTGCAGATATTATAGTAATGTAACATTCAAGTTATGAAGTTCATATTTTTAAAATAATATATAAAGATATAACTAGATAGATAGATATAATCTAAAGAGACTTGACTGTTCTAATGAGGTTTCGAATGAATCCATTAATGACTTAAGTTAATGTTATTCAATGAAAAGCACATCCCTTTTAATTTGTCTCATGTTGATGACCTAGTGTTATTTACTAACTCTATCAATAAGGTGCTCAAGAAAATCCCAAGTATGAAAAAGGTAACTAGATAACTCCTCACCAAAGACTATTACCTTCCCGAATAAATAGTTTATAGTGTAAGGGAGGCTATTAGTTTTATGGAGCATAAATTTTCTTTTTTTTTATTTGAGAAAGAAAAAAGGCAAATATTTTTGATAATTGAGTTATCAAGATTGTCAACAGAATTAATGGTTGGAAGAGAATCTTCTTTACACCCATTTATTAATGTACTGACTTTACTTTAAAGAATAATCGAAAACCCTTTCTCTAAGAATTATTATTCTTTTTTTCGACTAGCCTTACTTTTCTTCATGAAAATAATGTATACTAATTTATCTTCGTTACATATAAGTAATGTTTTCCAAGAAAAATAAATAAAGAGGATATTAAAAGGTTTACCTCATTTGTCAACCTTTGATTTTCTGCTTTCAAATTTTTTAAATTGCTTGCTCTTTCAGAATCACATTGTGGGCATATAATTTTCTTCATTGCCTCTTTTATTGCTATATTCTCACAACGAAATCTTTCATTTTCTGTCCGGAGAGTCTCGTTGTCTGATTTCTTGATTTGTGCCTGGCGAAATATATATAACAAACATTTATCTCACACATATATATACGAACTAATTAAATGTAGAAAGAGAATGAAATTAATAGTTCCTAGGATGATAGCATTTTTCTTCCCTAAAATATAAGTGTGTTTTGACTTTACTCCTTCTGACATTTGACGAATCACATTTAATTTTTAACTAATCAAAATATGTATTTTTAGTCTTTTTATGTAAGATGTATGTCATATGAACTACTTTCAAAATTATTTTACCATCAAATATGAAGCAAAATAACACATGTAACTAAGTGATAGAGCGATCAATAATGACTAAATTTGTGAATAATCACAAGAAAAGGAATGAAAATGTACATTTAAATTAATTAAAGGTCTATGTGCTTAGTTAGACTTTGCAAGTATCATAATTAGAACTTAATAATTATTGAAGGACCAAATGTTTTATTAAGCCTTTGTTATAAAATGTGTGAAAACTATTTTCTTCCTCCATCTTTAATTAAAACTTCAAATCCCCGCTAATATTTTGAACAACACACATTTTCTTCCTCTTATGAAATATATATTTTGAAGGATCAATTTCTACATGGATGAAAAAAATAGTTCATGAAAATATACTCTCTCCAATCCTCCCTAATTTGAATTAGGCATATTTTCATGGGGATCAATTTTGACGCAACTCAAGGTAGCATGTTAAAATAATGTTGGCTGATATAGACAAAGTATAAAACTCAAATTATTCATTAGAGATCTTGTTAAAATATTTTTTAAGAAAATATTTGAGATTTAAACATAGTCATAGTTAAAGAAAAATCACTTTGCTTGGTAATGAAGCAAATAACAAGAAAAAACTAATAAAAATAAATTTTAGTTAGAGTTGGAAATTTGGGTTGTGATTCATTTTAAGCTCAAGTCAGTCCAAAAAACTAATAACCTTCTCATTTATTTATTCAAATCATTTTGACTAGCCTACACTTAGTTTAGTCACCACATACGTTCCAAAATTTCTTTCATTCATCAAATAATTCAAAAAGGAAAATCATTAGTTCTTAGTTATAAAATCAGATTTTCTTTGATGTTGAATTCTCAAAATCAAATAGAAATATAAATTTTTGTCCATTTATTAAGTCTTTGATAAATTATGAATCTCGTTAGGGATTTCAGGTATTTCAAATAATTTTACATGATTTTATCATTGGTTCTAATGAGTTGTAGCTCAATCAAAATTGGAGGCCGAATGAAAATACTTAAACTTCTTTAATAAAATTCATTTATTAACGAGGCAAGGGAATTTCTTCAAAACCTATTGATCAATTCAACAAGACAAAATACATACCTGATTTAGGAAAGCTATATTGAATTAAAAAGTGAAATCGTCAATAATAGAATTGATAGTACATAAATGGAAAAAAATTGAAACGAAAGAAGAAATAAGTGTACCAATTAATAGAAGAGGACAATTTTTTTATTTAATCACACATTCAGAAAACTAACAAATATAGATTAGCAATTTTGGGGCCTAACGTAAGATACTCACTAATTTTTCCATGGAGGTAACCCTACTTTTAATTAGTCATTTGTTTTTTAGATTACAACAACAACAACAACAACAGTATTATATAATAAGACACGAATTATCTATAGTTAAATTAATAGAAAAAGGACTAATTAATGAAAATACCTTTGTTGTACTCTTGTTGTTATAAATCCAAGTCTTGATCTTCTTAGGGTTAAGCCCGACTTCCTTACCAATTTGAATTAGCTGGTCCTTATCTGGATGTGGACATTTCTTCAAGAATCTTCATTTCACATTCAACCAAAAAAACACCATTAATAACCATTTTTTAAAGAAATATAAAGCCTAAAAATGAAATAACAAAAGGCCTCATGTTCGTGTCCTGCCTTTTTCAGGCAAAATTTGATTAGTGAAACTTTTCGATGGGAATTTAAATTTGTTGAACTCCAACAAAGGTATCAAACACCAACCATGAGTAAGAGATTATTGTTTTGTTGCAAAAAGGATAAAAACATTAAAATTAAAGAAACTCATAGCCTTATGCTAAAGTTATTAATGAAGAACAAATTGATTCATGTATGAAATATGCATATATATGGTAGAACTAATAGAAAATAATCTATTTTGAACCATTTTAGCAACTCAATTAGAAAAATTGATTAGCAAAATAAAACATATAGATTTTTTACTAAATAATAATGGACTTATTAAATAACAAAGGAAAAAAGTAACATAATAAATCAAATGAGAATTAAACATAAACTAATTCACAAAAAAGTACATATAAAAAGATAAATTATTATATGGATAATAAATTTTGATTATATCATTTAGAAAATAACATAATCTTTTTAAACAAGCAATACAAAAAATTGAACATATATTAAGGTTCAATTTTTTAAAAAATAAAATAAAATTGATGTTACTCTTTAAGATGTTGAACTTGTTCCACAGTGTGTCGAAAGCATTTGCTTTGCTTGTTTGCTTTATTTTGAGAGGTTGATGAATCTCCAACATGTTTCTTTCGTGAATTTGTCATTTTCTTTGGTAAATTCCTGTTCGATAAAATAAAATAAAAAAGAACACAAAAAATCAATTAATAATATGTTTGATTTGTTGTTTACCCAATCAATTTATATAAGAAACAACTAAAATAAATCAAAGAGAAAAGAAATATATAAGAGAGATTTTTACCAACCTTTTGATTGATGAATAGAGATTGAGAGATATGTTATAACTTGATAGAAAGTGGTCTATTTATATAATAGAAAACAACTTGACTTGACATGAATTATGATCTGTTTTGTTTTCTTTTTAAAAAAAAATATAAATAATTTGGACTTAGATATATGGCTTGCTATTTAATTTTTGTCTATACAAGGTGCATCATAGGTCAAATTTCATAAATGAAAAAATAACTATGACTTTTTTCTTTAAAAGCACACAATTATGTTTTTTAATAGAAACATCTTATCTTTTTTTATCTTATTATAATGTCCTAACAGCAATAATTTTATTAATTATTCTAAGTGATTCTTTCAATTAATTTATTTCTTTAATTAGTGTGCTAACCATTAGAATTACGACAAGAAGCTCCATGTCATGTTTAATAATCTGTTTGACCAATCTTTTAAGACTAACTTATTTTGAAATATAACTTTTTCCAAAAGTGTTTTACAAAATTATATTTGATAAGAAGTAGTTTATGTTTGACTAATAAAATTAAAAATCATAATTGAGAAATAAATAGTATTTGACCAAACTTTTTTAAAGTGTTTTTAATCTAAGTGTATTTTTCTTATGTTTTTTTTTTTATATATAAAAAAATTCCTTTTAGGAAAAAAATAAAAATTTAGCTTCAAAATAGTAGGTTTTGCATGTTTGGTGTTTCTTCCTTGAGCTTATGATGTCAAGTTCATTAGTCTTTTAGAGATGAACAAACGTTATATTGAAAAATATACAAACCATTTATGATTTTTATATATATATTTGTTCTCGAACATGTGCGTTGCATGTGTATTTCACGTTTAAAAATATAAATAATTTAAATATTAAAGTATTTGATTTAAAGTTTTTAGATGTCATATGAAAATGTGAAGATACCGACTACATTTTAGTTTTTAAAATTGTTTGTCCGTAGGTTAATTTTTATTTTATAAGGTACATAATAGATGATGTTCTTGTTGTTGGTTCACATATTTGACTTCTGATCGAATGTGTACGTAAATCAAAGATAGTTATTTAATGTCAGGACTCGAGCCTACACCCTGGATGCGGCCGACACTCAAGAACCATTGCTGGTCCCCAATCGAACCCTCATCCTGGCTGACTAAAAGTGGAAAAGACTAACTTGAGCATACATAAGCATCAAATTGAAAGAAACGTTTAAAAATAGTTTACTGAATCTCAAAACTTCACTGAATATACTGAGTATGAAATATAAGTGTCACGACCCGATTTCTCAAGTCATGATGGCACCTACTATAACCCACCAGCAGGTAAGCCAACCCGTAACCCGGAACAACAAGTAATGGGTCTAAGGGTAGAAATTAAACAAGAGTAGGAAAATAACAATATAAACA